>MU722052.1:5178-46539 GCA_026770625.1 Nicotiana glauca
GGCTTAATTCCTTGAGCTTTTACTCAGACTTCAAATCTTCAAATCACTTAAATTCATTCCATAACATCTATATAGCTCGGAATCACACCTACAAGGCATAAAACACTCAATTAGTGCAAAACACTAGCGATTAAAGCGCAAACTCAACTAAAGTGTAGTAAATTAGAGTGTAATAATCGACTAAAATGCGTAATTATAGCCTATCATCAATTCCCCTTCAATCAGGGGATTTTTATTCAAACGGATGCTAACAGGTTTTCAATGAAGAAAGGGAGAATAAACCTTGTAAATAGAATGGCTGTTTCCATAAAAGAAGCAGTAAGGTAATATAATGGGCAATTAAGTCTAAGTACATGGTGTAAAATTATTTTTTGGAAAGATTCAGGGAGGCCAATCAAAGGAAAAGAATCAATTACCCCTTAACAGACAAGTAAAATAAGAGTTTCACAAAGGAAAAGTTTTGAAAATTAATCTCGAGTTTGAGAATCAATCACAGAAGGAACTCAGTATATATAAATGAATGCGCAAGTGATAGACACGTGAAGCCAAGTTATGGCAAAATAACAGCATACAGTAGTAACTTAAAGGGAAAACATTCGAAGCATGATAGTAAAATTTCAGCGTTTAACAATAGAGAAGAAGATCAGAAGCATGCAAAGAACTCAGAACCAAAATAGTCAAGAGCATTGAAGCACATTGAAATTTCAACAAGCGAGTTGCACAAACAAATTCAAAGAAATTGAATAGTCCCCAAAGAAACTAGGGTTTTCGAAAATCAAACGAGTTTAGAGGAGATGAGCAGTCAAACAGGTTTAGAATCTCGGATAAACACCAAAATTAGGGTTTTCACTCATGCTAAGTCAGATGAATAACACATAGAAACTCAAACAAGATCCCAAAATTAGGGTTTTTAACATGCTACTCAGATAAAAATAAGGTGAATCAAACAACCATTAACAAGCAGACCAGGAAACTCAAACAAAATCCCCAAGAAAATTAGGGTTTTCAGCATGCGAATTTAGATAGAAGATAATACAAACAAACACAATAAAAACCTGTTGAGATTCAGAGAAGAGATGTTCGAGATAAAATAACATGAAACCCTTGTTTAGGAAATAAGAGTTTCTAAAAGCAAACATTAAAGAATCTTTGAGAAAAACACATAGAAGATTCACACACACATAGATCCAGAACAGATCTAAAGTAAATCGAAGGAACCTCAGAGATTAGGGTTTCGTAAGAAACCCAAGAGACGAGATAGGCTTTGGAAACCATCGATCTGAGCAGAGAAGTCGAAGATCGAGCTCGAATAGCCATGGCTGGCCGGAAAAGGGTTGAAGACGACCGGAGAATAGTCATCGAACAAAGGCTTGGCCGGAACCCTTCAAGATCTGGTCGTTGGACCTTTAGAAGTGACCACACAGAAGCCATGAGAGGCTAGATAGGCCTCCGATGAGCCTGATGAGCCATAGATCAGGGCTCCGATGAGAGGCAGCGACTAGGGTTTGAGGTGGTGTTGAGAGAGAGTTGAGAGAGGAGAGGATTCAGAGGCGGCGATTGAGAGGAAATGAATTAGGGTTGGGGGGTTTGGTAAATTAAAAAGGAACGAATGAAGGGTGGCCGTTGATTATTTAGATCAACGACCTAGATTGAATAGGAAACCGGGTGGATCGGGTAGGCGGGTCAGGGGTTGGGTTAATTTGAAATTAGGCCGGGTAACTTTGGATTCAAATTGGGGCTGCAATGTGGCTATGATTGAAATGTAAATGGGGCCATAAGTTAAATAGCCAATTTTTGCTTTTTTAATTTAATAAAATAGTAATACTGATTTTAAAAATAAATGAAACATACTAGGTAAATAAGTATTATATAAATATTAATTAAAAAATATTAGGATTAATTTTATTAACGTAAAATGCTATAAATTGCAAGGTAGGCTATAATTGCAATTGTATGCAATTTAGCTTTAAAAATACCAAATATACTTGTAAAAACATGCAAAAATTACCTTAATTATATTTTGGTGTAAATGTGAGAATGAAATAAATTATTCACCAAGAGTGATAATTTTGGAAACAATTATTGGATTTTGTTGTATCAAAATAGGCAACAAATTGGTTTTAAAAATTATTCAAAATGTCAAAATTCTTGGGTGTGCTTATATATGCACCAATATGCTATTTTGGAAAGATTTGGGTGTATAAAAAAATACCCCTCTTTACCCGGGAAGGATGAAAGAGTTGTCGGGTAAAGATATGATGGCCAATTTTGACCGGAAGCAGCGATTTGAAAAGAATTTGACCGAGCTCTGGTTTCTAAGCTGTCTACACATCCAAGGTTTTACAGGAATCAGGCCGTATGTAGTTCAGGAACCATTGACGGAACATGCTGATGGCGATTCAGAAGGACGGACACGACGTTTGGGAGAGGAAAGAGGTATTTTGAAGCTGATCGGCTGCGAGAACCGGAGCGGGATCGCTCCTGCTGAGATGGTCGTTGCTAACCGGTGTACCTGCAAATGAGCAATATAGGTGTATATCGTGCATAATCTTAAACGTGATGCAAGTTCCCATTGGACCATGAATGCTGTCTTTGGACGGTTAGGATGACGTCCTCGGACCGTGATGTCCTGGGCCATAAAGCGCAAAATTAAAGGATTCGCAGGCTATGAAATAATGTTCTCGGGCTATGATGATGGTACCTCCGAACCATGATGCCTTTGAATAATGATGTGCAGGATATAAAGTGGGGTCCCCGGCCATGGCATGGTGTTCTCGGGCTATGAGGATGATGCCTCCGAATGAGATGCAAGATTTGGCGGTATTTCAGCCGATGCAAAAAATGTAAATGGCGATATTTCAGTCGATAGAAATTTAAATAAATAGGCGATGTTCCAATCGATGGAGAATTTAAATAATAGTCTGGCGATATTTCAGCCGATGCAAAAAGTGTAAATGGTGATATTTCAACCGATAGCGAATTTAAATAAAGTTTGGCGATGTTTTAGCCAATGCAAAAGAATGTAAGTGGCGATATTTCAGCTGATCGAAAACATAGGTATAGATGATGGTGGAGATTTAAATATGAACTGGCGATCTTTCAGCCGATGTAGGATTTAAATAAAGTTTGGCGATATTTCAGCCGATGAAAAAGAATGTAAATGGCGATATTTCATGTGATTGGAGGACGTAAGTAAAAGGTGGCGATATTTCAGCCATACAAAAGAAATAAAGTGGCGATATTTCAGCCATGCAAATGGAGAACGTTTAGTCTTGGAAGGCAGAAAGGTAGCCTTATGCAGATAATGCAGGATGGAGACAACGCTTAGTCTCAGAAGGCAGAATGGTAGCCTTATGCAATGCAGATGGAGACAACGCTTAGTCTCGGAAGGAAGAAAGGTAGCCTTATGCAGATAATGCAGGATGGAGATAACGCTTAGTCTCGGAAGGAAGAAAGGTAGCTTTATGCAATGCAGATGGAGACAACGCTTAGTCTCGGAAGGCAGAAAGGTAGCCTTATGCAGATAATGTAGGATGAAGACAACGCTTAGTCTCGGAAGGCAAAAAAGTAGCCTTATGCAATGAAGGAAATGTAGATAGAGACAATGCTTAGTCTCGAAAGGCAGAAAAGTAGCCTTATGCAATGCAGGAAATGCAGATGGAGACAACACTTAGTCTCGGAAGGCAGAAAAGTAGCCTTATGCAATGCAGGAAATGCATATGGAGACAACGCTTAGTCTCGGAAGGTAGAAAAGTAACCTTATGCAATAAGATAAAGCGAATGGTAAGAACAAAAAATTCTTAGTTGATAGCTGATCGTGATATTGCGCCTGCTGGGGCCATTGCATGCGGATAGCAAATGCGAATAGGAACAATGGTTTGATGTGGTTGCATAACATGTTTGGTAACTTTGTGACTTCGGTGCCTGCATCCAAAGAATATTGTGAGTTTTCTAAAGGGGAAAGGTTAGTTCATTCTTCCGTGGCTTCCATCGTCGTGCATCATTGGGGTAGCGTCGCTAAACAATAGCTATCATGCTTATGCATGATTTAACAAATATAACGTAAGTAGAAAATAGTTTTGTTTAAATGAACCAACGACTGTGACGTGGTTCAAAGCATTGCAACCTTTCTTGCTCCGGAATTTTGAGGGTCCTCCTCAAAATTCTGCCCCAGTTTACTAGGCTGGCACTTTTGACAGCTGCGTTGAATGACTGAAGAATCAACTTCGGAATTTTGAGGGTCCTCCTCAAAATTCTACCCCAGTTTACTGAGGTGACCTCCCTGGCGATGAGTGGCTGAAGACTAACTTCGGAATTTTGAGGGTCCTCAAAATTCTGCCCTAGTTCCAATAGTAAGGGGGAAATGAAAATTTTATTAAATCGTGACCGAACCCATAGGGCTGCCTACGTATTCCCTCTTAAACGGGAATTAGGTCAAGCGTAGTTCAAATTACATCATAAAGTAATCATGGGTGATTACACATAATATCATTTTACTGCATCTGAATTGATTGGCTTTGGCCAGACTTCTCCGTCTATTTCTACAAGAATAAGGGCTTCTCCGATTAGAACCTGGTGAACCATGTACAGACTTTGCCAGTTGGGAGAGAATTTCCCCTTGGCTTCCTCTTGATGTGGGAATATTTTTTTCAATACCAGCTGCCCCGGTGTAAACTTCCTTGGCTTAACTCTTTTGTTGAAGGCTCTGGACATTCTGTTCTGATACAACTGACCATGGCAAACTGCATTCATCCTCTTCCTATCTATAAGGGCTAACTATTCGTAGCGTCCTTTCACCCATTCTGCGTCATCCAACTCTACTTCTTGTATGCTTCTCAAGGAAGTAATTTCTACCTTGGCGGGGATGACTGCTTCTGTACCATAAACCAGTATGTAGGGAGTTGCTCCGATCGATGTGCGGACCGTGGTGCGGTATCCCAGTAGGGAAATAATAACTTCTCATGCCATTGTTTGTGACTTTCGACCATCTTCCTTAGTATCTTCCGGATATTCTTATTGGCTACTTCTACAGCTCTATTCATCTGAGGCTTGTAGGCTGTAGAGTTCTTGTGTTTGATCTTGAATGCCTCATACATTGACTTTATCAAGTCGCTGTTAAGATTGGAACCATTATTGGTGATTATTGATTTTGGAATTTCGAATCGGCAAACAATGCGGTCCCGGACGAAATCTGTCACAACTTTCTTAGTCACTACCCTGTATGATGCTGCTTCAACCCATTTGGTGAAATAATCAATTGCCACCAGGATAAACCTGTGCTCGTTTGATGCGGCAGGCTCGATAGGTCCAATGACATCCATCCCCCAGGCAGCAAATGGCCACGGTGAGCTTGTTGCAGTGAGCTCGTTTGGAGGTAACTTTATCATGTCTGCATGTATCTGACAGTGATGGAATTTGCGAACGTACTGGATACAGTCTGTTTCCATAGTCATCCAAAAATACCCTGCTCGGAGTATCTTCTTTGCTAAGATAAAACCATTCATGTGCGGCCCGGATGTCCCTGCGTGCACTTCGTCCATTAGTCTGGATGCTTCTTTTGCTTCGACACACCTTAGCAAACCCAAATCGGGAGTCCTTCTATACATGATTCCTCCGCTGTGAAAGAAGTTGTTGGATAATCTCCGGAGCGTGCGCTTTTGAGCAGCGTTGGCAAGTTCTGGGTATTCTCCTGTTGTCAAGTACTCCTTGATGTCGTGGAACCATGGTTTTCTGTCTGCTTCTTCCTTAATGTGAGCACAATAAGCTGGCTGATCATAAACCTTTACTGGGATGGGATCAATGAAATTTGTGTCTGGATGCTGGATCATGGATGATAATGTGGCTAATGCGTCAGTGAACTCGTTCTGGACCCTAGGGACGTGCTGAAATTCTGTCTTTGTAAATCTTTTCCTCAACTCCTGTATGTGATGCAGGTAGGGAAGTATCTTAGAGTTTTTGGTGGCCCATTCTTCTCGAACTTGATGTATGAGCAGGTCTGAGTCCCCGATCACTAGTAACTCTTGAATGTTCATGTCAATGGCCATCTTGAGCCCCAGGATGTAGGCTTCGTATTCGGCCATATTATTTTTGCAAGGGAACCTGAGCTTGGCAGATATCGGGTAATGCTGGCTGGTTTTTGATACTAGGAATGCTCCTATGCCAACTCCTTTGAAATTTTCGGCCCCGTCGAAAAACAACCTCCAACCATCGTAGGATTCTGCAATATCTCCTCCTACAAAGGACACTTCTTCATCAGGAAAATATGTTTTCAGGGGTTTGTATTTTCCCCCAATAGGGTTCTCGGCAAGGTGATCTGCTATGGCTTGGCCTTTGATTCCTTTCCGGGTCACGTAAACAATGTCGAATTCACTCAACAAGATTTACCACTTAGCGAGCTTGCCAGTGGGCATGGGCTTCTGGAAGATATATTTCAACGGGTCCATCCTAGATATGAGATAAGTAGTGTAAATAATGCCTCAATTTCTGAGCTACCCAAGTCAGAGCACAATAGGTGCACTTTAATAAGGAATACCGGGACTCGTACATGGTGAACTTCTTACTGAGATAGTAGATGGCTTGCTCCTTTGTCCCTGTTTCATCATGTTGTCCCAGAACACAACCGAATGCTCCATCTAAAATCGAAAGATAAAGCAATAGAGGCTTTCCTGGCTCGGGCCGAACCAATACTGGCGGCGTTGACAAGTATTCCTTGATTCTGTCAAAGGCTTTCTGACAATCGTCGGTCCATCTAGTAGCAGCATCTTTCTTCAGCATTTTAAAGATGGGTTCACAAATGACTGTGGACTGGGCTATGAACCGGCTGATATAGTTGAGTCTTCCCAATAAACTTATCACGTCCTTCTTGTTCTTTGGCGGTGACAATTCTTGAATGGATTTGACCTTTGACGGGTCCAATTCTATCCCTCGACAGCTCACGATGAAACCTAGTAGTTTTCCAGCAGGAACCCTGAATGCACACTTGGCGGGATTTAGTTTCAGATTATACCTTCTCAGTCTGTTGAAGAACTTTCTCAGATCTTCCATATGATCAGTGGCTTACTTAGATTTGATGATGACATCGTCCATATATACCTCGATCTCCTTGTGTATCATGTCGTGAAAGATAGCAGTCATGGCTCTCATATAGGTGGCGCCAACATTCTTCAATCCAAATGGCATCATTTTGTAATAATACATTCCCCACGGTGTGATGAAAGCCATTTTCTCTGCATCTTCCTCATCCATCCATATCTGATGATATCCGGTGAAACAATCAACAAAAGAGTGCAGCTCATGCTTGGCGCAGTTATCGATAAGAATGTGTACGTTTGGCAAGGGAAAGTCATCTTTGGGACTGGCCCGGTTGAGATCCCGGTAGTCGACACAGATTCTAACCTTCCCGTCCTTCTTTGGTACCGGCACGATGTTGGCTAGCCATGTTGGATACTCTACCACTTCGAGAACCTTAGCTTTGACTTGCTTAGTAACCTCTTCTTTGATTTTCAAACTCATGTGGGGCTTGAATTTTCTAAGCTTCTGCTTTACCGTTGGACAGGCTGGATCTGTTGGCAACTTATGAGCTATAATGGCCGTGCTGAGACCAGTCATATCATCGTACAAACAGGCGAATATGTCCTCATATTCTTTTAAGAATTTTGTATATTCTTTCTTCTCTGATGGCGACAAATGAATGCTGATGCGAGTTTCTTTAATATTTTCCGTATCTCCCAAATTAATGACTCAGTTTCTTCCAGGTTGGACTTGGTCTATTTTCAAAATTCTCAATCTCTCTGACGACCTCTTCAGGTATCTCATCTTCTTCTGAGCCTATGTCCTTTTGTTGCATTGTTTTGTTGCAAATCACAGTCATTGGTTCATCGTCAAGATAAGTAATAGTAATGCTGTATAAAAATAGAGTAAATGATAGAAAAATAATAAGTGAGATATATATGATAAACTGAAATGCTTTGATTAAATCCATAATTGTTTGAAACATCGGAGATCTTTTCNGCCCCGACGGTCCTAATTGACCAATTACTGAGGTAGTCCCCTCTGTTCACAACTTGTATGGAAGGGCCTTCCTTCCCTTCCTCCTCAAAAAGAACACAGCAGTCCATATCATCATCCTCCAGGAACAAATTCTTCATGGCTGCAAACGCTTCATCTTCTTCTGACCCATATATAGTATCTGCCGGCTGGAAGATCTGCTCTAGGCTAGGTATCAAAAACTCCAATGGATAGTAGGGGCCACGCCATGGTGGCGACCAGTTCTGGAATTCCTCCCAGGTGTAGCTGTACCCTAAGCCAAAGGTAGTGCCATGCTTTTTCAGTTTGATGGGCTTAGTGATCCCCTGAAGGTTTTTACCGAGTCCCTTTCCAGGCTCGTACCCACACCAATTTAGGATACTTTCGATCTTGTTGTCCCACCACTTATCCTTATCTGCAACATTGACCCTTTCAATATGGTGGTATGTTTCTCCGCCTATTTTCCTTCTGCCTCCAATCATCGGGATGGTCTGGTGACTATATATAGGGTTATTACCATCACCATGAATGATCACTTCTTGGTGGTTCCATTCAAACTTTACCGCCTGATACAGGGTCGATGCTACGGCTCCAGAAGCGTAGATCCAGGGGCATCCCAATAGCAAGTTGTAGGATACCGGGACATCTATCACTTGGAAGTCGACGTCGAACCATGTTGGTCCCATTTGCAAGCATAGGCTGATTTCTCCAATAGTAGATCTATGGGACCCATCGAAGGCTTTGACATTGATAGCCCCATCTTTGACCTCGTGCAGGCTTTTTCCCAATGTTCTGAGAGTTATCAGCGGACAAATGTTGAGGCTCGATCCTCCATCAATCAGGACTCTAGTGATGAAATAATCTTCACATTGCATGGTGATGTGCAGTGCCTTATTGTGGCTCAAACCTTCGGGCGGTAACTCGTCTTCGTGGAAGGTTATTTTATGGCTCTCTAGCAATTACCCCACCATATTCGCCATTTCACCCCCGGTTATATTGCAGGGCACATAAGCTTCGCTTAGTATCTTCATCAGGGCATTCTTGTGAGCGTCAGAACTCTGTAGAAGAGCTAGGATAGAGATCTGTTCTGGTGTTTTGTTCAACTGTTCAGCGATCGAATACTCCTTAGCCTATATTTTCTTCCAAAGATCGTCGGGTCCTATTTCAATAGGCCATCCCGGGTCTTGCTTACTGGACTCAGCTAGGTGCTCTGGAGTGTACACCCTTACTGTTCTTGTCATTCCTTGTGCGGCAATCATTTCTCCTGTCTTGGTCTTTCCTTTCCTCCTGGTTTCGGTAGTGTAATCCCATGGTATGGCATTTGAGTGGAATGGTATTATGTCAGTCATTGCCATGGGAATAGGTACCCTAGGTGGTAACACAACAACTTCAAAGTGTGCAGGTGCCTTTGGAACTCCAAATTCAACCTCGATTGGTCCGGGCGCCTTTGCAGAGGGGAGGCACTTCAAATTTGAGAGGTATAGACATATTTATTTCATTGTCCCTAGAGGGCTAATTCTGCAGAACAATTTGGTTAAGGGTAACCGCTGGTTTCTTTGGTTCATCCCCTTCAGCAATCAAACCATCGACCCTTTAGGGTCCCAATCATCCTCGATCTCGATCATATGAATGTCTCCACCTTTGTGGTCAGGCATGGGGGTTATTACGAACATTAGGAGCAGGATCCTTTTCTACAATGACCTTATTGTTGATCAGGGTCTGAATCTTGTCTTTCAACGAACGACACTCATCAAGGGTGTATCCCTTCATGCCGGAGTGATATTCACAGTTCTTGTTGGTGTTGACCCACTGGGAGGGATTTTTTGGAGCTTTGACTGGGATAGGAGTGATGTAACCAGCAGCTTTAAGTCTTTCATATAGCTGGTCAATTGGTTCAGCGATAGCTGTGTATTGTCTGGGAGGTTTATGGTCAAAATTTGGTCTGGGTCTTGGAAAATTTTGACGGGTGGGTGGTGATTGGTAGTGAGAGGGTTGAGCGTTATAAGCTTGGTAAACAGGTGCTGGTTGAGAGTACCTGGGTAAGGTGGGTTGGTATGTGAGAGGTGGATAGGATTGGTAAATGGGAGGTGGATAGGAGGGTGAGGGTGCGGGTGCTTGGTAATTCGGGATGGGCTGATATGTAAGTGGAGGTGATGGATAAGTGTGGTATTTTGGTGGCGATTTGGCTCCCTGTGCGACCATCACGACACTTACATCCTTCTTTTTGGACATGCCACCAGTCAGCAAAGCCTTATTGGTGGCTTGCAGGGCTTCAAGATTTATAACCATACCATTCTTAATGCCCTCTTCGATTCTTTCTCCAAGTTTGATGATATCGGAGAACATCTGACCCTCGATCAGCATCAACTTCTTGTAATATTGGGGATCCTGAGCCCGGACGAAGAATCTATTCATTTGCTCCTCTTCTAGGGCCAGCCTGACCTTTGCAGCTTCTGACCTCCATCGAGTGGCATACTTACGGAATATTTCGGTGGGCTTCTTCTTCAAGTTCTGTATATAGAATACATCCAGTGCACTCTTTGTATTGAACCGGAATCTATCCATAAAATCCAATGCCATGCTCACCCAACTCGTCCATTTCTTGGGGTCCTGGCTGATGTACCAAGACAGTGCATCTCCTTTCAGGCTCCTCATGAAGAGCTTCATGTGGATCTTTTCATCCCTTCAAACTCCAACCAGCTTATTGCAATATGTCCTCAGGTGGACTCTGGGATCTCCTGTTCCATCAAACATTTCGAACTTTGGAGGTTTGTACCCCTTCGAAAGTTCAACATCTGGCTGAACGCATAGATCTTCATAATTTAGCCCTTCAATACCTTTGTTACCTTCCACGCCCTGAACTCGACTGGTTAACTTCTTGAGTTCTGCCACCAAGTTCCTGATAAGGGAGTCCTTGTCATCAGACTCAGGTGCATTTGAGATTGGTTGGGTGTAGTGGGGTACGGTATCCACATAAATAGGAGTGTTGTGGAGATGGTCATTGGTGGTGTTCAGTGGCTCGGGAATGAGTAATGGAGTGTTATTTGGAGTGTGGCATGTGTTGCAGTGTTGGGTATGAGTGCGTTGTATCTGTGTTTGTGGGGTATTTTGTGAAGGTGCGGGATTCTGGGTGTTGACATCAGGAGCGGTGAGGGAAAATGACAAGTTCACCAAATTCCGAACCTGATCCAGTTCTTCTCGAAATTTCAACAGCTTTTGCTCCAATTGCGTAGCAGTTTCTTTAGCAACCGGGGTACCCTGAGGAATCTCGATCTCATTTCTGGCGCTTGTATCTCCCATTTTAACTTTGTTCTTATTTTAGACGGGACTCGAAGGAGGAGGAGGTGGAGGGCCCTTAGATCTTGTGGAGTAAGCTGATGGTGCCAGAACGCATGAACTAACCTTTGGGGAGGGGAATAAAAAATAAAAGAAAAACAAAAAGGTAACAAGTTAGTGTGGGTCATGAGAAAAAAAATGTTGCAGTATTTAAACACGTTGTGCAGAAAAATATAAATCGCGTCCTAGTTTTGGTGCCTCGTTGTGCCCGAGGTAGGCCTAACGACAAATAGTTTTGGAGAACTTATAATGCTAAATGCCTCATTTTATTGATAAAAATAAGACGAATCCAAAACGACGCTAAATGACAGAAAGTAAATGTCACTAGTGGCCATTGGCCTTATTACATCATTAAGGCAAAATAAAGGACTCCTGACTACTTGGTCCTAGAAGGACCTTCCCCAGATTTGGCATCTTTGTCTCCCTCGAACAGCTCCACCAACTCGCGTAGTCCTAGCAGCAAGTAGGCTCGGTCCAGGTGTCCGCCTGCATTTCCTTTAGCGTTTTGGCAATCTTCGATCCTCTTGATGAACTTTCCTTCCAGCTCTACTAGACCCCGTTCCAAATACCCTAGCCGGTTGTTGGCGCTGTGTCACGACCCAATCTCCATACCCGATCGTGATGGCGCCTCTCGTGAAGACAAGGCCAACCAACTAACCCAATTTGTTTCTTTAACACTTACTAAACATAAATAGATGGAAAATGCAACTTAAAGAACATTAATTATCAACATTATAGCCTAACTCAGCCTGACCGAGGTGTCACAAGTCACGAGCATCTAGGAGGATCTTTGTTACAATTTCAAAGTCTATAATACATAGAGTAAAATTTGGAAATCAAGAAGAAGAAGAAACTCGGTGCCGCGAACGCCGACGGTTACCTTGCTTAGCTACGATAGCAATACCTTTAATCCGCTATTAACCTTCTACCGGGTGAACAATACCTGCAACTGCATGCGAGGTACAGGGAGTAAAGTGAGTACTTCCAACTCAGTGGTAATAAGAGTAAATAATAACTGAGCGGTAAGAAATCACGTAAGAATACTTCATCATGCTATATGGGACAGTACAACCTTTTTAGGAAAATAGTAAAGCCGTGAAAATCCTTTAGAAACATCAAGCTCAGTTTAAAATCTCTTTTGAAATATCATTTTCCAACAATTTAAGCAAGTAAATGCAGGACAGGCAGTGCAAGTCAGCACAAAATTCAGCCCCTCGGGCACAAACGAAATGCACAATTGAACTCATAACTCGCCCTTCAGGCCATATTCCTATCTCTGGTCAGCCACTGTTACCTGACCCATTTACATCATACAGTGTCACTGTTACCACTGTCCCAAATTTATCCCTTTTGAAAGTGATCATACAATATCAGAACAACAAATAAATATCTCAAGAAATGACAAACAACAAATAGTGCACAAATGAATGAATGCAATGCAATGCATATGACGGTACACTCCGGTACCACTGCGGCGTGCAGTCCGATCCATTTAACGTCGACGACACTCACTGGGGGTGTGTACAGACTCCGGAGGGGCTCCTACATCCCAAGTGCAATATCAGCCATGTCTTGGCTTCAAACAGGCTCTCGGCCTCAATATCAATATATCATCGCTGCGGCGTGTAGCCCGAGCCAACCAGATATCCAGAGATCACTATAACACTGCTGCGGTGCGCAGCCCGATCCATGCTCAGTCCAGAAATGCACATAAGCCACTTGGGCACATTTTAGAATGACAGTTCTCAGCTCAAAACGGCAATAAAATATTGTTCAAGTTTTTTTTTTCAAATCTTCGAAAAATAACTGAGTTTGCAAAACCATATTAAAACCCTGGACTGAGACCAAATAATATTTAAAGTAAGGCAAAAACATT
Organism: Nicotiana glauca; assembly: GCA_026770625.1. Taxonomy (NCBI): domain Eukaryota; kingdom Viridiplantae; phylum Streptophyta; class Magnoliopsida; order Solanales; family Solanaceae; genus Nicotiana; species Nicotiana glauca. Next base: position 18,416 of record MU722052.1, read on the forward strand.
GATACCGATCCCCGAAGGATCCAAATAATCGGCATGAAGCCCAACATATGGCAATCAACCCAAATCATAATAGTATCAAGTAAGTTTCAATCAATCACGCAGTAAAATCAACAACCAGGATGGACCAAGTCACAATCCCCAAGGTTCTCTACCCCACGCTCATATCCGGTGTGCAAGTCACGTCAATACAGCACTATGATGTACAAATCCGGGGTTTCAAACCCTCAGGATATCATTTACAAGTATTACTCACCTCGAACTGGTGAAATTCCTCGCTCGCGATGCCTTTTCCCCTCAAATTGGCCTCTACGCACGTCGAATCTAACAAAAAACAAAGCTAATACATCACAATATACCAATGGGACAACACCCAATCGAAAACAATCGAAATATAGCAAAAATCTCGAAACTAGCAAAACCCAAGCCCCGGTCCCACTTCTTGAAAAATTACAAAATTCACATTACCGGACTACTCGTCTTGCCACGAGTCTACCTATATCAAATTCATCAAAATCGGAGTCCATTTGACCCCTCAAATTCCAAGTTTACACTTTCTTAGGTTTCAAGCCCTAACCTCCATTTTTACCTCTTAAATCCTTGGATTTTCAGTGTTAATCCATGTTTATAAACAATAATATCATAATCTAAGTCCAAGAATCCATACCTGATGAAGACTCTCGAAACCCTCTTAAAAAATTACCCAAAAATCGCCTTAGTCCGAAGTCCAAAATGTTTGCTCTTTCAAAATTCGCGAAGAAGACTTAACTTATTATTCTGCCCAGATTTCTGCTTCTGCGGTTCGAACTCCGCACCCGCGGTTACCACTTTTGCACCCAATCCACCGCTTCCGCGGTTCAACTTAAGAGGTCCAAGACCGCTTCTACGGCAAAGTATCCGCTCCTGCGGAGCTGCTTCGACGGCCAGGATTCTGCTTCTGCGGAACCTGCCCTGAGTACCATTTCCACTTCTACGCTCCCATCGACCGCTTCTGCGATACCGCACGTGCGGTCCCAGAACCGCAGGTGCGAAAATACCAGAACCTGACAGAACATACGGGATTTCACAAAAATTTTATAACTTCTTCTTCCAAACTCCAAATTGAGCGATTTTTGAAAGAGAACTTCACCACAAATTCATAGGTATGTAATATTAGACTCATTTTCTTCAATTTCCATTAACACCCATTAGATGTCTAGGCTTAAATCATGTTCTTAAGGGTAGAAAATTAGGGATTTGGGTAGATTTAGGGATTTTTGCATAATTGGGATTTAGACTTGATTTTGGGTTCGAATTTTGGAACTAATTACATATTCAGGCTCGTGGATGAATGGGTGATCAGGTTTTGGTCTGAACCTCGTGTTTTGATCATGCGGGCTCGGGGTTGATTTATGACTTTTTGGGAAGAATGATAGAAAATATATAATTAAGCATTGGAATTGGATTATTTAGCATTTATTGATGTTATAAGTCGATTATGTCTAGATACGATTGATTTGGAGCCAAATTCAAAAGGAAAAGCGGTGTTTGAGGCTTGAGTTGGCCGTGTAAGTTCGAGATAAGTATTTGATCTAACTTTAGCTTGAGGGATTATGAGTTGTGTCCTATTTCCCATGTGTTACTTGTTGGATACGACGTATAGGCATGGTGACGAGTATCTATACATTGTTGTCAAGCATAACCGTGAGTCTTAAAGTGAAATTATTACGCTCTTAGTAGTTGCTACGAATGTCTAAGTTGTTGATTCTCTGTGTTGATCAAGGATTATGTTTACTTTCGTAGAGATTACTTATGATTGAGTATTGGTGCTAGTTAAAATAGTTAGATGTTAGGACATATTTGGTTATAACTGATGGTTCCCTTACCGAGATGTATTTACTTACACTATCAATTCCCTTGCCTGGATAGTGTTGTTTCTTATTGGTCCCTTGCGGGGACGCTTGTTGTGATTGGTGTAGAATTGTATATGTGGATCGGATTGCGCGCCGCAGCAATATTATATTTGGATCGAGTTGCACGCCGCAACAATGATATAAATAGACCGGGTTGCACGCCACAACAATGATATAATTGGATCGGGTTGCACGCTGCAACATTGATAAATAATATGGATCAGGTTGCATGCCTCAACAGTGTTATTATTGTTTTGTTGTAAATTCTAAATTGTTCTCATGCCTTTCCGTTAATTTACTGTTGGCATTTATATTCCCCCATAGCATGTACCCCCCCATCTATACTTATTTATTTCTATTTTATTTTCCGCTGCATATTATATAAGTGCACATGTTTATTTGGTAGTCTTGTCCTAGCCTCGTCACTACTTCGCCGGGATTAGGCCAGGCACTTACCAGCACATGGGGTGGTTGTGCCGATACTACACTCTGCTCTATGTGCAGATCCCGGAGCGGCATCTTTTGGACCATAGCTTTGGGTGGCTGCCTTCACTCCAGTCAGAGATCTCGAGGTGGTCCTATAGGCGTCTGCAGGCCCGACATTCTCTTCTATCTTCATATGTATTTTGTTTCCATTTACTTCTGAGACAGATTGTACCTTTCTTTCCTGATATTTGTATGTAGTATTCGTAGTGGGTCTGTGATACTATGACACCGGATTTCGAGTAGAGGAGTATATTGGTATTGTCATACTGGTTTTTGGCTAAGTTATCAGATTATGTCTTCCTCATATATTTATTTATCGTTAATATTTAATTGTTGAGTGCATGTTGTTTTAAATTGTTGAAAAGGGCTAATAAAAAGATTAGTGATTCTATAATACGCAGCTTGCCGAGCTTCCACGAGTAGGTACCATCGTAACTCTCGAGGGTAGGAAATCTAGATCGTGATAAGTTGGTATCAGAGCTCTAGGTTACATGGGTCTCATAGTTCACACACAATCTTAGTAGAGTTTGAGGTATCAGTACACAGACGTCTGTATTTATCCCCAAGAGGCTATAGAGTCAGGAAAAATTTCACATCTATTCTTTCCTGTCGTGCAGCTTGGTTTCTCAATGCTGATTGAATTTCTATTCTGTTCTTTCGTAGATGCCGAGAATGCGCGCTTCCTTATCCACTGACCAACAGGTCGAGCCCCTAGCAACAGCTCCTACAAGGGGTTGAGGGCAAGGCCGAGGCCGTGCTAGAGGCCGAGGTAGGGGTAGAGCTCAACCTAGAGCAATAACACCAACGGCGGAGCTTCAAGTTGACTTTGATGATTAGGTTCCGGCCCAGACAGTTTCGGTAGGCCCAGCTTAGGTCTCAGAGGGGTTTATTTCTACTTGGTACTCCAGGATGCTCTGGTCCGTCTAATGGGACTTATGGAGAATATCACCTGGCCAGGCTTGCTTCCTATAGCACCAATCGTCTCTCAGGCTGGAGGAGGATCCCAGACTCCTCTAGTCGCACTCCGGAGCAGATGGATCCCCAGTTTTAGAATCCAGCAGCTCAGCCAGTCGGAGCAGCTCAGCTAGTTGGAGCAGTTCAGCCGGGTGTGATAGCCTAGACCAGTGATGGGGCAGCTATGTCTGCCGATGCTTTGTGGAGATTGGACAGGTTCATCAAACTATTCACTACTACTTTCAGCGGTGCATCTTTTGAGGATCTCCAGGATTATCTAGATAGCTGTCATGAGGTTCTCAAGAACATGGGGATAGTGGAGACCAATAGGGTCAATTTTGCTACTTTTCGCTTGTTTGGATTCGCCAAGACTTGGTGGAGAGATTATTGTTTGGCTAGACCAGTCGGATCACCAGCTTTGATTTGGGAGTAGTTTACTCAGCTATTTCTGGAGAAGTTTCTCCCCATCACTTAGAGAGAGGCCTATCAGAGGTAGTTTGAGCATCTCTAATAGGGTTCTATGACCGTTACTCAGTATAAGACTCGATTCATCGGCTTGGCTCGTCATGATCTTATCATACTTCCCACCGAGAGAGAGGGTGAGGAGGTTCATTGAGGGGCTTATTCAGCCGGTTAGAATTCAGATGGATAGGGAGACAGGGAGTGAGATTTATTTCCAAGAGGCGGCCAATGTGGCCAGGAGAGTGGAGATGGTTCTGTCGCAGGGAGGTCGTCATGGGCCAGATGAGAGCCTCGGCATTCAGGCAGATTTAGTGGTGCCTCGTCTGGAGGAAGGGATTTGTATGGTAGAGGCCATCCTCCTAGGACTTTTCAGTCAGCACTTCAAGTTTCTCACGGTGTTTCAGGTGATCGATATGCAGTATTCTAATCAGCAGTTCTATAGTGCACTACCAGCTCCCATCAGTGCACCGCCACTTCAGTGTTTTTGGGGTGGTCATTTAGGTCGCTAGGGTCAGTGTCAGTTTCCTCAGCCACAAGACTCAGGTGGATGCTTTAAGTGTGGTGAGTATGGTCATATCCAGAGGGCTTGTCCTAGACCTCCTCCTCCGTTTCCTCAAAGACTTGTAAGAAGGATTGAAGATAGCAAGCTTGAAAAGGTTTATGATATCCTTAAGCAATTGTCGGTGAACATTCCATTATTGGAGGCTTTCCAAGAAATGCCGGGGTTTGCCAAATATTTGAAGGAGTTGATCACCAAGAAGAGGACCACAAAGAATGAGGTGGTGAACATGACTCACCGGGTTAGCTATATCATTTCCAAGAGCCCTATCCAAAAGAAAAAGGACCCGGGAGCATTTACCATTCCATGCACTATCGAAGAGCGAGACTTTGCTAGAGCCCTTTGTGACAATGGGGCTAGTATCAACTTGATGCCACTTGCCATCTACAAGCAAGCGGGATTAGGGATGCCAAGGCCAACAAGCATGAGGTTACAAATGGCCGATCGATCCATTAAGCGACCGGTAGGAATTGTTGATGATGTGATTGTGAAAGTCGGTGAATTCCATTTGCCCACCGACTTTGTGATTATAGATTATGCCATTGATAAAGATATCCCCATCATCTTGGGGAGACCATTCTTGGAAACCGGAAGAGCACTTATGGATTCGGAACGAAATGAGATCAAATTCCGGGTGAATGACGAAGAAGTCACTTTCCAAGCTAGCAAGGGTATGAAGTTGCCCCATGAATATGAGAGCATCTCAGTGATTGAGGTGGTTGATGAGCTTGAAGATGCCGTCGAAGTAAAAATGGAAGAACAATGCCTTGGTGAGGCATTGGAGGCAATCTTAGTTAATTTTGATGGTGAGGATATGGAGGGATACATGGAGTCAGTGAATGCATTAGAGGGTCTTGGATCCTACACTTATGCTCCGGCCAAGCTCTCTTTTGACTTGGAAAATAGAGCCACACCTCCCGCCAAACCATCCATCATTGTACCACCGCAATTAGAGCTCAAGCCTCTCCCGACGCATTTAAGGTATAAATTCTTAGGCTCTAATGACACTTTACCCGTAATCGTTTCCTCTTCTTTGAATGATTTGCAGGTTGACAGGTTGTTGGAGGTCTTGAGAGACCACATGCAGGCTATTGGATGGACAATCGCAGACATCCATGGGATTCCCGCGGGGATTTGTGAACACAAAATCCAACTGGAGAGCGATACAAAGCCAAGCATTGAGCATCAAAGACGGTTGAACCCGTCAATGCAGGAGGTGGTGAAAAAGGAGATTATAAAGTGGTTAGATTTCGGAGTAGTGTACCCCATTGCGGATAGTTCATGGGTGAGCCTAGTTCAGTGTGTGCCCAAAAAGGGGGGCTGACCGTGATAGAAAATGAGAAAAATGAACTCATCCCAACACGAACGGTGACCGGATGGCGAGTTTGCATGGACTATCGGAAGCTAAACAGTGCAACATGCAAGGACCATTTCCCTATGCCGTTTATTGATCAAATGATTGAATGGCTAGCAGGAAAGTCGTTCTATTGCTTTCTCGATGGGTATTCTGGATATAATCAAATCAACATCGCGTTGGAGGATCAAGAAAAGACCACATTCACTTGTCCATATGGCACATTTGCTTTTAGCCGAATGCCATTTGGCTTGTGTAATGCGCTGGTTACTTTCCAACGATGTATGATGTCCATTTTCTCGGACATGGTTGAAGATTTTCTTGAGGTATTCATGGATGATTTCTCGGTAGTTAGGGACTCATTTGAGAATTGTCTTGGCAACCTCAAGCAAGTGCTTAAAATATGCGAAGAGACAAATCTCGTGCTAAATTGGGAGAAATGTCACTTCATGGTCGACGAAGGCATTGTGCTTGGGCACAAAATTTCAAAGAAGGCTATTGAAGTTGACCGAGCAAAGATTGACATTATCTCTAAGCTTCCTCTACCAACTACCGTGAAGGGTGTTAGAAGTTTTCTAGGGCATACCGGGTTTTACCGGCGATTCATCAAGGACTTCTCAAAGATCGCCAACCCTTGTGGAAACTCCTCGAAAAGGATGCTAAATTTGTATTTGATGAAAAGTGTCTTAAGGCTTTTGAGGAGTTGAAACTCAAGCTCACCACGGCACCTATTATTGTCACGCCCGATTGGACTCTTCCTTTCGAGCTCATGTGTGACGCCAGTGGTGTGGCTATTGGAGCGATGCTAGGTCAACACCATAACAAGATTCTTCATCCGGTGTACTATGCCAGCAAAACTCTCAATGGAGCACAGGTAAACTACACAGTGGCTGAGCAAGAGCTTCTTGCTATTGTATATGCTTTTGAGAAGTTCCGGGCGTATTTGTTGGGGACCAAGGTAATAGTATATACAGATCATACGGCTCTTTGTTATCTCATGGCAAATAAAGATGCAAAGCCTCGGTTGATTCGATGGGTCTTGTTGTTGCAAGAATTTGACTTTGAAGTCAAGGATCGCAAGGGAATGCAAAATCAAGTGGCGGATCATTTGTCAAGGCCTGAGGAAGCAGGGAGACCACAGGGCGATCTTGAAATCAATGATACTTTTCCGGATGAGCAAATATTGGCATTGTCTAGCACCTTTGCTCTTTGGTATGCCGATATTTCTAACTATTTGGTGAGTGACCTTATCCCTGATGGTTTGGAATCATATCAAAGTAAAAAGTTCTTGAGAGATTGCCGGCAATACTATTGGGAGGAGCCATACTTGTTCCGTGTTTGTGCCGACAATATTATCAGAAGATGTGTGCCCGAAGAAGAGATGATGCCAATTCTCAAGGCATGCCATGACTCTCTGGTTGGGGGTCATCATGGAGGAAATCGAACGGCGGCGAAAGTTCTTGAATGTGGATATTATTGGACTTCCATCTATCATGATGCCAATCAAATGGTCAAGGCTTGTGATCAATGTCAATGACAAGGTTCTATTTCCAAGAGGCATGAAATGCCGATGCACTTTGTGATGGAGATAGAGATCTTTGATGTGTAGGGGATCGACTTCATAGGTCCCTTTATGAGTTCTTATGGGATGAAATATATCTTTATGGTTGTGGACTACGTGTCCAAATGGGTTGAATCCATTGCCTTACCAAACAATGAGGCGAGGAGTGTGACCGCATTTTTGAAGAATAACATATTCACTCGGTTTGGCACCCCTAGAGCCATTCTTAGTGATGGTGGATCACACTTCTGCAACAGAGCTTTTGCGGGGTTACTTGAAAAGTATAGTGTCAAGCACAAGGTGGCCACACCTTATCATCCACAGTCGAGTGGTCAAGTTGAGGTTTCTAACCGGGAGATCAAACATATTCTAGCAAAAACTGTGAACGCAAATAAGACCGACTGGTCAAGAAAGCTAGATGATGCATTGTGGGCATATCGTACGGCCTACAAAACTCCTATTGGTACTTCTCCTTACCGTCTCATATTTGGTAAAGCATGTTATCTACCCGTGGAGTTAGAACACAAAGCCATGTGGGCATTGAAGAAGTTGAATTAGGAATGGGCTGAGGCTGCAAATTTGAAGTTGATACAACTAAATGAACTGGAGGAATTCCGGTTCCATGCTTATGAAAGTTCAACTGTGTACAAAGAGCGGATGAAGTTTGTCCACGACAAAAAGATCTTGAAGAGAGAGTTCAAGGCGGGTGATTTGGTCTTGCTCTTTAATTCGAGGCTCAAATTGTTTCTGGGCAAGCTTAAATCAAAATGGTCCGGTCCCTTCAAAGTGGTAAATGTCTCCTCGTATGGAGCGGTGGAACTAGAATCAACAGACGGGTCCCAGACATTCAAAGTAAATGGCCAATGCATCAAGCATTATTTGGGCATTGATGGTGAAAAACATTTGGTGGAGCAGCTGGCTCTCAAAGATGGTCCTTGCCCGACCACTGAGTGAAATTGAAGGAACATCAATCCTATCATGCCGCGACGTTAAATCAAGCGCTTCATGGGAGGCAACCCATGGGTGGTAACACCCTTTTTATCTTTGCATTTTTCATTTTTTTTACGTTTACAATATCTGTTGGAGTGCAGGGAGTTGAAAAGATCTCAACACTTGGTGAAAATGCATGAAAAAGTGAAGGAAAAGCATAGCATGAAAAATGCGTCGGAAATGCGGTTGCAGAACTGCTCTGCGGTCCGCAGACGTAGTCAGAGAAGAGCCAAAAATTGGTAGTTGGAAATGCAGCGAAAATGTTCATTCTGCGGTCCGCATGTTGACTCTGCTACCGCAGATTTGACCGCATTTAAGGCCCGCTAAATTCCTTCAAATCCCACATCGCAGAACACATATGCGATCGCATAGTGTTCTGTGCGATGCTTTGTCCACCGCAGATCTCACCGCAGATTCGTAGGTACGTCTCCTATACACTTTGCTTCAAAACGGGAAAAAAAAGTAGAAAAGAAGAAAACGAAAATAAACAGAACAAAACGAAAAAATAGAGAAAAAAAAAGCGGCAAGGAAATCTGATCGAACCCATGCAAGGACAATCACCAAACTCACCAGCAACTCTCTAATTGACATTTGTGCACTGATCCTGGTATGTGAATCTCTTCCACTCTCTTTCATTCACAACTCGTGTGCAAAGGTTTGGTCGAAGTTAGTTTGTGTGGTTGATTTTTGTTAAATGTGGTCGATTTTGGGCTAAGCATGAAGTGGGGAATGGGATTGAGCAAAAATAGTGTAGCCATTGTAGGAGACTAGGGTTTTCTGCTGAGAACGATGAGTTCTGCGGTCCGCATGTTTGATATGCGGACCGCATTATGGTCGCAGACCTAACCCTAGGTAACCTGGAGAAGATGAATTCTGCGATCGCAAAATTGTTATGTGATCCGTACAATGACCGCATAATCGACTCCTTTATTGGCTGAGAAAAATGGTGAAAATGCGGTCGCAGAATTGATCTGCGGTCCGCATATCTACTGCAGATTGAAATAGAGAACTGGACATATTTGAAGTTTAATATGTTCATTCTGCGATGATTCTGCGGTCCGCATAGTTGTTATGCGATCGCATTATGCATCGCAGATTGACCAACTTATTAGGCATGAAATTTTGCGGTGACTCTGCGGTCCGCAGAGTGGTTCTGCGACCGCAGAGTGGACCACATTTTTTACTTTTCTTTGTAAATTCTCTGGTTCTTCCCCTAAAGTCTTGACGTTGTTATTCCACCCTTGTGCAGATATGGCCCCCCGACAAAAACGAATAGCAACCAAGCCTCCCAAGGTAAAGAAACAAAAAGTTGATCATGCACAGCAACAACCCTCCCAGTCTGAGGAGGAGGAGCTTCGCCCTGAGGTTGACATACATGCTGAAGCCCGGAGAAAACAATGGGCTGAAGGTGAGAATACCATATCCGCTAGGGAGTTGAGGGGTCTAGGGACAGGTATAAAGTTGGGCTCCTCCGGAGGTCGCTTTTACCTGAAAAGCAATTGAGTTTAAATGGGCTGAAGGAGAAGTACCCTCACATCCTCGCTAACATCAAGCGGAGGAGATGGTTCACTTTCACTGAACCTCCTGCTGAGTACAACGAATCAATGGTGCGCGAGTTCTACACATCCTACGGGGCATCTAGAACCAAGCACCATAAGCGTCAGAAGATGTATCTGGAGCAGGTAGAAGTTCGGGGCTTTACCATCAAGTGCAGTACCAAGGAAATAAACAAATTACTTGTCCCAGACTGGGAAGACGACACATCAACAGCAGAGTATGATGCCAAGTTCGCAAACAGAGATGGTGAACGTATCTGGATTGCCTCTGTCATTGCCAGTGGGACACCTGCTTGGATATAACCAGGAACCAAGATCTACAAGGAAAGTTTCTCACAGGATGGACGATATTGGCTTGCATTCCTCGCATCGAGATTGATCCCTACGTAGAACGAAATCGAAATTGCCATTGAGAAAGCTCTCCTGGTAGCTTGCATGATGCAGGGCATCAAGATTGATGTGGGTTCCATCATATTTCAAGAAATGGGTAAGCGAGCCATGCAAGATGCTACATCTATCCCATTCCCAGCATTGATCACCGCTCTATGCCAAGCTGCTAATGTCCCGGTAGATAACCGGAAAGACAAAATGCATAAAGAGGCAGGGATTATTGATATCAACTATCTTGGTGACGCTGTGGTGCCTCCCGTGGTTGTAGTTCAGGAGGACCTTCCTCCATCCCAGCCGTCTGTCACTCGCCGATGCTGCAGAGTCCTCCACTCCTCAGACTACCCCTACATCTACCACTTCTCGGCCTACCCCTGCTCAGGCCCCACCTGCTACTTTGGCAGTTTCGAATCTTGGTATATTGGCCCAACATGCCAATGCAAAAGTTGACCAGCTTCTGAAGACTCTACCTAATTTGATCAAACAAGCCCTCACTCCCATGCAAGCGGCCGTGACAGATATTCAGCAAAAGCAATCAGTGTATGCGGAACGACTAAAAGGAATTGAGTTGCAGGTGGAGAAATTGGAAAGAGGTGAGATGAGTGCCCTGACTGACCTTAAGAAGGAGGTTGCTTCTATGAAGGTCGAACTCCAAAAGATGCAAAACTTGGAATGCGATCTTTCATCCCTCCTTCCCTCGGAAGGTGATCAAGGTACGGGAACAGCTCCAGACTTGGGGCTTGATTTCACGAATTTGATGACGGATCCTGTAGTTCCTACTACCGGAGGCTCTCATACCACAGCTCCCACTAGTCCTATTGATATTGCTTCTGATGAGGAGACCGGTGGTTCGGGTAAGTTAGAGGGTAACGAAGAGGATGAGGAAGAAGATGAAGAAGATAGTTCGGGGTTTTCCAGTGACGAAGCCCCTCAGGTTGATGATAAGGGGAAGAAGGTTGCTCAGATTTCTATTCAGGATGATGAGATTGAGGATGCTGCTTCTGACGAGGTAGAGAGGGCACAGATGAAGATTGCCCTGCAGAGATCTTTGATAGACAGAAGAGGTCCTACAGCTCCTGTAGCATCCCCATCTACGGCAGGTGCATCCAGTAGCTCTCAGGTGCCAGCCGAGGATATTGTCCCTCTAGCACCAGCTCCAGCTGCACAGCCAGTTCCTTCCCCTACCTCAGAGCAGCCACCAGCTGAGGAGATCACACTCCCGACTGAGCCGGTGCCAGTTCTCACAGCCACATCAGAGGGTGATCCCTCCTGCACTCAGCCAGCTGCCGACTCCCATAACACTTAGTGTGCCTCAGGGAGCTTCCCCTCAAACTCTACTCTTTACTTCTATGCATTGGGGACAATGCATAGTTTTCAATTGGGGGTGGGCATGTAGCGTTGGATGATTTTTGGTTGTGTATATAGCTGGAAACTCATGTACTTATGTGTATCATGTATCTGTGTACATTGGTATAACTTTGGTATATGAGTGATGTTATGATGTTGTTTTTTATTTCTGTTGTTGAGTTCGTGTTTGTTAATATCAGTCTGTGAATCAATTCCCCTTGGTTTTTCTTTTTCTGGTTCTTTTCCAAGGGTGTAATAGTAGAATCAGGATCTTAGGTGTAAATCACTGTGACCAGTTTGGTGTAGTTGCCTAGTATCGAGCATGTATACCTGTACATAACGCATACCCTCCTATAGTCATTCTTGTCGACTTTTCCCAATGATAGATAGATTGACGACTGTCTTAAGGGAATTTGTCTCTATGATCAATTCTGTGAATCTGAGGCTCGCTCTGTGACTCTATGGCAACCCATAATTATACTTGTGCTTGTGATGAAAGCTTTGAGTTGCAGAATGGTTATTTAGAAGTGTCAAATAATGTGAATGAAGCAGTTCATGTACAATGTGTGTGTGAGTTCTGTGTTTGTATATAATTTTTGTATTTACTTCTGTCATCTAGAACTTGCCCGGTTAGTCTTTCAATGCTAATGATAGTATGTTTGGTTGGAGGAATGACCTTAGGCATTCGTTGTGATTATGTGCAAAACCTCTTTAGCCTTTCAATCCTACCCCTGCATAAATGATACCACTAGCACCCAATTTGAGCCTTTTAACCTTTCTTTGGCCAACTCATTACAAACCTTTCCCGTTTTGAAAAGCAATTTCCTCTCTTGAACCCGTCCCTCTTTGAACATTGAGAATGAGGCTAAAAGCCTAAGTTGGGGGTAAGGTCAAAAGTGGAAGATCATTAAGGTTGTATATGAGTTTAGGGCAACATGCTTCAAAAGAGTTTGTGAAATTGTTCAAGCTTCAAAAAAAAAAATGGTGCGGTGAACGTGGAAGCAAGAAAAGAAAATATAATAATGCTTATGTTTACAAAATTTGCAGTCTTGAAAAACAATGAAAAGGTATGTAAGGTATCTCTATACTGGAGGCTAGACGAAAACAAAGATATGGGGGTTTGAAAAGGAGTGCAAAAGAATGGTAAAATGTGATTAGTGTTCAAAGAGGGTGAAGTCACTTGTACCCAAATATTTATCCAACCCATCCCTGAACCTACATTACAAGCCAAAAAGCCCTTATGAGACCTCTAACCGAACATTCTTGAATAAACAGCGAATTAAAATAAGGGCAAGCCTATGGTATGACATGTTGCAGCACTTGAAGTTCTTTCTGAGAGTGAGTGTGTTTGTAAATGATCCCTCTTTGCCGTCCTTGTAAATATTGTGATTCTGGGACTTTCTTTCTGGTAAGGGTATATGAACTGTGGAATTGAACTGAAGTTGAGCTTTTTGAGTCAAATGAAAGTGCACTCAGCTGAGGGTAACATCTAGTCACAATGTTGAGGCTCAGAGTTCACATGATTGATTAGTTTTCTCTGTACATACTTCTAATCTAGGAAGGGTGAAGCAATTGTAAATACATGCTTGAAGAACTAGCAATGAACACCATCCTGAGTCACTATTGTTTCGTATTTGTAAATAGAGTTTAGAATATGCTAAGTATGTTTTACTTGCTTGAGGACAAGCAAGAGTTTAAGTTGGGGGTGGTGATGCGCCGGAGAATTTCAGCACATTTCAATACTAATTGCTTAGATTCTAGCTTGTTTTAATGCAATTATAACTGATACTCATGTAGATTTGTTGTTCCTACAGCATAAGAGGAAGGGAAGACCAAGGATATGAAAATGGAACCAAAAAGAGAAGAAAAGAGCATAATATTGCACAAGTGCAAATCTGCGGCCCATTCTGCGGTCGCAGATCACACATGTGGACCGCCGAATCGTATCTCAAATCACAAAACATTACAGAGTCTGGAGCTAAAAACCATGTCAAGAATGCGGCGCAATTTGCGATCGCAGAATCAACATGTGGACCGCAGATGTGTCGCAGAATGAACAAGAAGAAAACTCAGGGTCAAAGATGCAATGCAATCTGTGGTTGCATAACTCAAATGCAGACCGCAGAATGGAACTGCGATGAAGGCCTGACAACTAGAGTTGTGGATCTGCGGAGAGGATGTTCAAAATGCGGACCGCAGACCTGTTATGCGACAAGTCTGCGATCGCAGACGTGACCTGAAAGGGAAAACTTGTCCATTTTCTGTCCCTAAATTGGTCCCTATATAAATAGTTTTAAGAGACCTTTGTGGGCTCATCTTGTCTCACTTTTAAGCTACATTCTATCACATTAATATTCTCTCTTTTTGGAAGCTTTAGGGTGAAGATTCCCTCCATTGTAAGCATTTATGACATTTATGATTAGTTGGTTTTTGTATTTCAGCATGTGTAGCTAGTTTTAAATACTAAGGTTGTGGACCCTAAATGGGTGTTATGTTAATGGGTGTTTAACATTGAATATATATATAATGGTTGGTTGATATTTATTTACTTCTCATTCTTCATTTATTGTTGGTGGTTGCAAACATTAACAAAAGCCATTAAATTCTTGCTTTGCTTGGGAAAGTGGGCTAGGATTTGGTAGAAGTAAATATCAATGACTCAAGGCTTTAAACCTTGTTTGATAAAATCGCTTAGGAATAAGTGGGTTTTAATTGACATTTATTGATGGTTCTCAAGTGCAACTCTGTTATATTTGGGAAAATCATAAAGAGGAAATACTACTCATTCATTGGGAAATAGTGGGTATTATCTTAGACATAAATTGCATATCTAAAGAACCTTCCATTAGAAATATATCATATTAACACCTGTTGACATTATATTACATTGAAGGGGACACAACCTTGGTTGCTCTTATCCACCTGTTCACTCATTAATTGTTGAAATTAGTTGTTACTTAAAACTCAAACAATCATACATATTCTTGTCACCATATATCACTCTCTCTTGTTACAATTAACCGAATATAGATAGAACTCGAGTCGAGCAACACACTGAACAAGTAACCTTTTCACACCTATTCCCTGTGGGATTCGACCCCAACCTTGTTGGGTTATTATATTTGACATCGACCGCCTTACACTAATTATTAAAATGTAATTTGAGCGTATCACTCAGTCGCATCAGCAGGGTTCCTGTGCGATGGTTCAGGCACCAGGTGTTCTGCCGCCCGCTCCGCCAGCTAGGGGTGGGGATAGAGGTGCTAGAACTGGAGTTAGAGGTATTAGAGGTGGAGGTCAGACAGCTAGAGGTGGAGGCGAGCCTATAGCAGGTCATTACACAGATGTCGTTTAGGGTGGTGAGGCCCAATCCCGATGTTATGCTCTACCAGCCAGGCCTAAGGCTGAGGCTTCCAATGTAGTTATCACACATACTATTCTAGTTTGTATCAAAGAGGCTACAGTTTTATTTGATCCAAGGTCTGCATACTCCTATGTGTCATCTTATTTTGCACCGTATCTGGTCATGCCTAGTGATTCCTTGAGTACCTCTGTATATGTGTCTACATCGCTGGGTGATTCTATTATGGTAGATCGAGTCCATCGTTCTTGTATAGTGGTGATTGGGGGTCTTGAGACTCGTATAGATTTGTTACTTCTAGACATGGTTGATTTTGATGTCATATTGGGGATGGACTGGTTATCACCTTACCACGCTATCTTGAACTATCATGCCAAGACCGTGACCTTAACCTTGCCGGGTTTGCCTTGTTTAGAGTGGAGAGGGACTCCTAGTCATTCTACCCGTAGTGTTATCTCTCATGTGAAGGCTCAGCCTATGGTGGAGAAGGGGTGTTTGGAGTATTTGGAAAATGTTAGTGATTCTAGTGCTGAGGTTCCTTCTATTGATGCTGTGCTTGTTGTTCGTGAGTTCCCTGAGTTGTTTCCTTCAAACCTGCCGGGTATGCCACCTGACAAGGATATTGACTTCTGCATTGATTTGGCTATAGGCACCCAACCCATTTCTATCCCGATGTATCGTATGGCCCCGCCTGAGTTGAACGAGTTGAAGGATCAGTTGCAAGACTTGCTTGAAAAAGGTTTCATTAGATATAGTGTTTTTCCTTGGGGTGCGCTGGTGTTTTTTGATAAGAAGAAGGACAGATCGATGAGAATGTGCATTGATTACCGGCAGTTAAATAAGGTTACGATCAAGAATAAGTTTCCATTGCCGAGGATTGATGATTTGTTTGATCAGCTTCAGGGTGCCAAGGTATTTTCAAAGATTTACTTGAGATATGACTACCATCAGTTGAGGATCAGGGCATCTGATGTCCCTAAGATAGATTTTTGCACTCGGTGCGGGCATTATGAGTTCTTGGTGATGTTATTCGGGTTGACAAATTCCCCAGCATCTTTTATGGATTTGATGAACCGAGTGTTCAGGCCTTACTTGGATTCGTTTGTGATAGTCTTCATTGATGATATTTTGATCTATTCCTGCAGCCGGGAAGAGCACGAGCAACATCTTAGAGTGGTTCTTAAGACTTTGACAGATAGTCAGTTGTATGCCATGTTTTCGAAGTGTGAGTTCTGGTTGAGTTCAATTGCATTATTGGGTCATGTTGTATCAACATAGGGTATTCAGGTTGAACAGAAGAAGGTTGAGGCAGTCAAGAACTGGCCTAGACCAGCATCAACTACAGAGATCCGGAGTTTCTTAGGGTTTGCAGGCTATTATTGTTTGTTTGTGGAGGGGTTTTCGTTTATTGCATCCCCGATGACCAGGTTGACCCAAAAGGGTGCCCAGTTTAGGTGGTAAGATGAGTGTGAGGCTAGCTTTCATAAGCTCAAGACAGCTTTGACTACGACACCGGTGTTGGTTTTGCTTATAGGTTCAGGGCCATATACAGTTTATTGAGATGCATCTCGTATTGGACTTAGTGCGGTGTTGATGCGGGATGGCAAGGTCATTTCTTATGCTTCGCAGCAATTGAAGATTCACGAGAAGAACTATCTGGTCCATGATTTGGATTTATCAGCCATTGTTCACGTGTTGAAGATCTGGAGGCATTATCTGTATGGAATGGCGTGTGAGGTGTTCACGAACCACAAGAGTTTGCAGTATTTGTTCAAACAGAAAGAGCTAAACTTAAAGCAGAGAAGGTGGTTAGAGCTGTTGAAAGAGTATGATATCACCATCTTATATTATCCAGGGAAGGCTCATTACAGCCAACTACCCGCTACTAAAGAGTAGGAGAAGAGGGTCGCAATAGCTTTTACCCAATATGAGGGCCGGGATCAAATCCTCAGGGAGCTAGAAGGGAATTCGGGTATCTACTTAGGATAGAGTCGCATGTGTGCTCTTAGATGATATTCTTTTCATTTTTGGACTTTTAAAATACAAAATACTACTATTAAACTACTAAATTTGAAACTAAATTAAGCTACATGATGATTGCTGAAGTTATGTCTAATGGGAAGAAAGGCACTAGGGTCGTGACACTACCTAGGTGGCTAATTGACGGGTAAATATTACTCCTTCTATTCTAGTTTATGTGAACCTATTTCCTTTTTGGTCTGTTCCAATAAGAATGAACCCTTTCTAAATTTGGTAACAATTTAGCTTAAAGTTACAACTCTACCCTTAATGAGAAGCTTTTATAACCACACAAATACTCTAGGCCCCATTTGAACTTATTTAGGACCACAAATTCTAAAAGTCTTTATTTTTTTCTTAAACTCCGTGCCCAATCAAACAGGTTCACATAAATTGGAATGGAGGGAGTACTAACGATAGATTGACATATTTGGGGCTTATGCTATAACCGTTGCACAATTGTACCCACTTTCACACCTCTCGGTAGAGAGAGTGATTTTGCACAATTGACTCTCTCGAGACCAATTGGGTAGGCCAATTAGATCAAGCAACTAGGGTTCAAGTAGGCTGATTACACTCTTGAGATTTAACCCGTTAATTGAGATTATCATTTCTCATGAGTCCATCCCAATTCCTTGTTGGGTCAATTTTGGGGTTATATAATCTCTTTCTCAAGAAGAGTCAAACCCACAAAGCTTGAATTAGTGTTTTCAACCACCAATTCTTAATTAAAAACATAAAATCAACCCAAATAGCAAAAACTCATAATCAATCTAACCCTAGATGGCAACACCCATCAATTACCCACATTAGGGTTGAGCCACAACCCTAGCTAATGAGTTTAGCTACTCATGCTTGAAAACGAAAATGAAGAAATAGATGAAGAACCGAACATATTAATTAATTACTAAATGAAACTACAAGAATATATTGTAAATATAAAGCAAAAGTGCCAAAAATGGCTACAAAATCGAGTCTCACGAGTGCAGCTATCTCTGGAATACAAAACTGACCTAAAAATGGTAAAATGTTCTGTTTATACTAGGCTGGAAAAACTGGACAAAAATACCCCTGCGGGGTCAGTGCGGCCGCACAAAATGGACCGTGGCCGCACTGGCTCTTGAACTTCACATTTCTTCTTCTCTAAACTTGACGGTCGCGGACCACGTGGAAGTGTACTGCGGCCACGGAAGCAACTGGCACGGTCCGCACCATCTTGACCACGGACCACATGGCTTGAAACTTAGGATTTCATCTCTCTGAATCTCTGCTCCACGGACCACACCAAAAGGTAGTGCGGCCGCGAAGTCTTCACCGCGGATCGCATAATTTCAACCGTGGCCGTGTAGCCAGAGCCCCAGTATGGCCATGTCTCTTAACCTCCTAATGCGGCCGCATTCATTTTTGCGCGGTCCGCACTAGGTCCTCTTTCCTTCAGTTTACATAATCTTTGATACTTGAGCAGGTTTCACTCCTTTTGAGCCGATCTTTGACATCTCGTCACTTTGTCAATCAAACCTGCAATCAAGCACAACTTGCGAGCATTTTGGGACTATTTGGTAGAAATTTATAATCAAAGCATAGGCAAGTAGGGGCATAAAACACGTTAAAATTAAATCCCTAGTTATCAAATCGCCCAAACTTAAGTCTTTGCTTGTCCTCAAGCAAACAAAATAAGACCCACCCCTTAAAGGAAAATCAAAATAATTCCAGCTATCCTAAAAACCTCAACAAGCATCAATTGGGACTAACAATTACCCTCAATACGAATGCATCACTAACACATTTAAATTTTGAAAAACTATGGACCAAGTGTGACACAAGAGCATAAAGAATTGACTCATTACATCAAAGAACTTTCTCAATTACTTTAGTCGCTGTGGAACCCAAACTCATACATCCTCAACTCTCCCTAAGCAAACCTCACATTTTAGAGTATAAGCACACAAACCGAGGTTAATGGGGGTTCACTCGTCACTCTCAAGAAAACATCACAAGTCCGGCTCTAAGTAACATATGTTTGATCCTCATGTAAGTATCAACTAATGCGAGCGTCATCCAACTCAAGATCATATAGGGCTTTTGTGGAGTCAATGTAAAGGCTTTTGGGTAAGGGTAGGATATGTTTTTGTTCAAGTGGGTTCACTCTTCCCTTAAGCACTTCTTTTGATTCATTTGGAACAATTCACTTGACTCTTTGAATCATTTCACCTCTTCCAAGGGGTTAGAGAGACACATTGTCATTCTTTCTTATGCAATTCAAAACATTTTTCCTTTTTCTACTTTTTTCACCTTTTTCACTTTTATTTTTCTTGAATCCCTTTTTATTCTTGTTCACATTGGGTCTTTTTCTTTTCTTTCTTTTTCATTGCCTTTCTTTTCTTTTTCTTTTGTACCTTTTACCCCTTTGTTTCCTTTCTTGTCTCTCCCCCCAAACTTAGACTTTGCCATTACTCAAGGGAAGATGTGGGTGCCAAAAGAGGGTCGAATTTAGAACGGGTATAGAATTGTAGTATTGGTTCTTGGAAGAAGAAGGTTTAAGGCTCAAAAGTGGTTAGCTAGGGATTATCTCATAGGTAGGCTATGGAATTGTTCAAACAATCCTTTGGATCAAGGAAAGCCTATAATCACTTCTCAAGTCAAATTTTACTCAAAATTTCGCCTCAACAAACATTCGGGGCAAGTTCTAGACCATTGGCTCGGAACTCGGACTCAAGATTCGATTTCTCACCACACACACTCAAGGATCGCTAAAGACATAGAGTCGGAGGCCCACAACAACCTTAGATACGATTGACCACACAATAGTCCCGAAAGACCACATGATGTTTGTTTGGTCAACACAAGAGTTGGCCACTACTTTCACCATCCTAAAAGCAACCACTTGTCTTTGACCATGGGATCAAAGGCAAATGTGTTAGGCCCAAGTGAAGCTATGCTTGAGGTACCCTTAACTATAAACTACTAAAATCAAAATCAAAATAAAAAATGGACTCAAACCCTTAAGAAGGTTGTCACGCCATCTATCATTGGGAAGAGCCACCCGGTTCGCACAATACTTCACCCTTGGAAAGAACCGTGGCATTAAGAAAAGTAAGGTTTTATTGAAAGCGCAAAAAATGAAACAAAAAGGCTACGAGCCTATATACTAAGCTAAAAATGAAAAATTTGTACGAAAAGAGGAAATAGAATGAATATTTACAATAGGGGATTAGAATATACAACGGGGGATGAATATATACAAAAATGTAACTTTATATACATACCTTAGAGAGAATAAAAGGTACGATAAAAGTAGCTAAATGTAAAGTTATATATAGACCAAAAAAGAAAATCAACAGAAACATAAACTACGTCAACCAATATATACAGTCATCCAGATAAAAAGTAGGGCGCACCCCCACGAATAAAAGCTGGCATTGTTCCCAATGCCAACTATCAAATAAGCATCAAAAATCACAAAGAGGATATAGGAGCTCCCTAAGCCTGGTCCATCTGCATGGGATCATCAATGGTCCCCGATTCCTCTGTATGTGTGGGAACCTCAAACTGGTTCCCGGTCTCCTACTGCTCAACTGCTGGGATTGGGGCCTGTTCCTAAACTGGCTGGATGTCAGGTGCATCATGTGGCAAACTGGAGGAGACCTCCTGTGGTTCTGCCAACTCAATAACCGCCTCAGCTGTACTAGGGAGCTTCCTCTTCTTCCTTGGAAGCCTGGGTTCCTACTCTTGTTGTGGCTCTGCTACTGGTGCTGCTGCTGGGGCTGGGTCCCCGAATAGCAAGTCTAGAGGCATCTTGTCTACCAATAGCTTGACCACATCTTCCTTGAGCTCTTTCACGGACTCCTTGGAGGCCCGTGATCTCCTCATTTTCATGTGCTCCTTGGCAAGCTACTTCAGAGCCTTGCCATGTGAATCCACCACCTTAGATAAGTCAGTCTGTGTCTCCATAATCTTTTCCTAGTTCTCCAGGAGCTTCTTCAATGTATCCTCAATGGACTGAGGAATCTGAGCTGACTAAGGTGCTGACTGGGCCTCAATGGTGGAAGATAATATAGACAACTTGGACGTCGCAGCTCACATCCAATTATTCAAACTAGACAGTGTCTGGCTCAACTGACGCGCAGTGAAAGGATGAGCCGGGGTAGATGGAACCCCCGGTCCAGCTGAAGTACGGGGACCAGCAGGAGATGAAGGTCCTGGAGGCAAGTCATCAACTGTGGTGGCAGCAGGCATGGTGGAAGTCTCGGTAGAAGGATCTACCGCAACTGTCTCGTCAGATTGGCCAGTTGGGGCAGAGGCAGGTGGCTTGTAGCTCTTGTCCTTGGGGTTGTCTAGGCCCTTTATACTGTACCAAGAGTAAGGAGCCACATGTTTGGCTTTGGCATCATATCTCTTCTTCTCCACCTCCAGGTCCCGGAAATACATTGTGAGAGTGTTGGGACAAGGATATTTCCGGTCATGTTCAAGCCCTTCTGTAGAAATGACGCGAGATATAACATTGACCACGTTGATAGGGTAACTCGCTATGATATATGCAACAAGAACAGCCCGGGTAAGTGGAATAGTCTGATCATGGGTAGTGGGGTCAAGTCGACTGCACACAAAAGTCAACCACCCCCTCGCCTCAAAGTTGAAGGTTTTTTGGAATATTTTGGTCCCTGCTTGCAACCACTCTGGAACAGTACCTGGAAGTGCCAATTACTTGGCTAACCATGGACGGACTCCCTCACCCATCTCTAACTTGGCCAGATAGAAAGACTCATCTTCCTCCCTGAACCCCAAATACTCATTCAGAGATTTCCCGTCAAACAACACCTTTTTGTTTCTAACATTGGTCACCTTAGTACCCTTGACGATGTGGGTCACATTACAATAGAATTCCCTCACCATGTACTTATTTACATGAATACACATCTCCATGAAACACTCCTAGCCTACTCTAGTTCTAAACTCCCTCTGCACATTAGGGTTGTGGGGTAAGGGGTCATTGTCAATGAAGCTCCTCTCCGGTATAGAGTTCCTCACCGGCCACCACTCCCTAAACTTGTGATAGGCAACCTGGATCACAAACCTGTGTTCCCACAATGCAGGTCTTCTAGTTCGAGCAATGCCTCTAACCTGAGGCTCACCACCTTCATCACCTTGTACCTCCTCCTCATCTCTGCTTGCACTCTCCCCTGATAATGAAGTTGTGGGGGAGGTGGAGTCATTCCTACTACCGGCTGTTGACTCGTCAGAGGAATCAGAAACTACATTTACCGGCCTCTTGATAGTAGGTGATGCTGGAGGGGTATCAGTTAGTTAGAAGGGGTTGGTTATGTCAGTTGGGGATGAGTCTGAGGATATGTCCTTGGATGGAACATACTCACTCCCCGAGGAATGGGAAGTAGCTTTATCTGCAGCTTTTATTAGTTTTTGGGTCTTTTTTATGTTCTCTCGAGCTTGGGGAATGAGTTTTTCTATTCTCTTGCCTCTGTCCCCATGGGAGGAACCACCTATCCTGGGTTGTTGTGATCCATTGCCGCCTTTTTGTTTAACCATTATCTGCAAGCAAACACATATAACATTGTTAGTTTAAGCACAAGCATTGAAATATGCATTGAAATGGAATTGCAGAAACCAGATGAAAAGTTGCAGGATTTGTTGCAAACATGGCACTGCAGCCTGCACAAACAGAAGAGCGGCCACGTTGGAGGCACCGCGAACCGCGCGAAGGCGACCACGGGCCGCGCTGGGCAAAGGCCCAGAATATCATCTCTCTAAATCTCCCCACCGCAGTCCGCACAAAATGGGGTCGCGACCGCGGTAGGCCAGCACGAACCGCGCAAAAGTGCAATGCGGCCGCACTGGACTAAGTTAGCTTGCACTCATATGAACACCGTGGTCCGCATAGGAAGGAAATGTGGACCGCATCAGGGAACCGCGGACCGTGCTAAGGTGACCGCGACCGCGCTGAGTCTATTTCACGGTCACCAAATTGGGTTTCAATTTTTTTGCAAACTTATTCAAATTTTCGACTTACGTTGTCCCTACTCAGTTTACCCATTGATTAAGCATATCAAGTACACAAACCCAGCATTAAATACTACCCTACGCTAACAATTAAATGAAAAAAAAGAAGTCACAAGAAGAAAGAAGAAGCTAAAGACTACTGGGCAAGCAAAGAAAATGAAAATATGAAATTAATCAATCAAAAATGCATGAAATGTTACCAGATTTGTGAAGATTATATGCGATTAATCCAAACAAGTAAGAATTTCGAGCAGTGAGAGTATGAACAGTAGTTTTTAGGCTCTGAGGATTCAAAGTTCGAAAAGTGTAAAGTGAGGCCCTTGGGCTCTATTTATAGAAAATGGTGCGGACCCCATACTTACCTACTATCGCGTCCGCACAAAGTCGACCACGAACCGCACTGAATTTGTTCACATGAAGTTTCAGAAGATGAACTTCGCGGACCGCACAAAAGTAGACCGCGGCCGCGAAGGTCCACTGCGGACCGCACTAAATGCAATGTGGCCGCGGTGAGTAACTTCAGCGAGCACATTTAGCCCATGTCAGTACGGTCCTCGCAATGTGTATCGCGGCCGCACTGGAAAACTTCAGAGACTGTGCAATTTTTCCAACTTGTTTCGCACTGCATCAACACAATCCCTGCAATATCTCACAACCCAATTAGCTCAAAAATCCTAAACTACAAAGAAAAATCAAAGAAAAAGACATGGGTTGCCTCCCAAAAAGCGCTTGCTTTAATGTCGCGGCATGACGCGGGTTACCAGCACATCATTTAAAATGAACCACAGCCACCACGTAGCTATCATCAATCTTCCCAAGATAATACTTGACACGGTGCCCATTCACCCTAAAGACTTCACTATTTTTGTTCTTCAAATCTAGAGCACCAAATGGGGTTACACATACAACTTCAATGGCCCACTCCACTTTGATTTCAGCTCTCCGGGAAACAACATTAGACGGGAGTTGAACAAGAGGGCAAAATCACCAACCTTGAACTCCTTTCCATGAGCATATTTGTCATGTAAGTACTTTATCTTGTCCTTATACAAGGACGAACTAGAGTATGAATGTAACCGAAATTCATCAAGTTCATTTAGTTGTTCCACATGAAGATTGGTCGTAACATTCCATTCAAGATTAAGCTTCCTTAAGGCCCACATAGCCTTATGCTCCAATTCCACCGGAAGGTGACATGCTTTCCCAAACACCAACCAGTACGGAGACATACCAATTGGGGTCTTATACGCGGTTCGGTAGGCCCATAGAGGATCATCTAACTTTTTGGACCAATCGGTTCGATTTGCATTGACAGTTTTAGACAAAATGCTCTTGATTTCTCTATTTGATACTTCAACTTGGCCACTCGATTGCGGATGGTAAGGCGTAGAGACTTTATGGTTAACACCATACTTGGAGAGCAAGGTATCAAAAGCCTTATTGCAAAAGTGCTAACCACCATCACTAATGATTGCCCGGGGTGTACCAAACATTGTGAAGATGTTCCTTTTATGAAATTCCAGCACACTCCTAGATTCATTGTTGGGAAAGGCCACACCCTCAACCCATTTTGACACATAATCTGCTGCAACTAGAATGTAAGTGTTCCCACACGAGCTAACAAAAGGACCCATAAAATCAATACTCCAAACATCGAAGATATCAACTTCAAGAATCGTGTTAAGGGGAATCTCGTCTTTTTTGGAAATCCCTCCTGATCGGCGGCATTGATCACATATTTTTAACAAATCACTAGCATCCTTAAACAAACTCGGCCAATAGAAACCACAACTCAAAACCTTCGAAGCCGTCCTCACCCCTCCATGATGGCCACCATAGGCGAAGGAGTGACAAGCCTCCATAATGCTCAATTGTTCACCCTCCGGGACATACCTTCTAATCAGGCTATCCGTGCAAATTTTAAACAAGTACAGATCATCCCATTAAAAATCCAAGATATCCCATTCAAGTTTCTTCCTTTGGTTGGAAGAGAGCTCATACGGGACAGTTCCGATCATAATGAAATTTGCAATGTCCGCGAACCATGGCATGTCACACATTGACACGGAGAGATGTTGCTCGTCGGGGAATGTATCATTTATATCAAAGCCGTCACATGGCCTCCCTTCTTCCTCCAACCGGGAAAAATGGTCCGCAACTTGGTTCTCACTTCCCTCCCGGTCCACTATTTCTAAGTCAAATTCTTGAAGAAGCAACACCCATCTTATCAATCTTGCCATGGAATCCTTCTTGGTCATCAAATACCTAAGGGCGGCATGGTCCGTGTGCACAATAACCTTGGCCGCCAAAAGATATGGCCTAAATTTTTCCATGGAAAATACAATTTCCAACAATTCCTTCTCCGTCACCGTGTAATTCCGCTGAGCTTATGGAACATTTTGCTAACTTGTTGACCCAACACCGGCCCCACCGCAATGTCACTTGCATCACACATTAGTTCAAATAGAAAACTCCAATTGGGTTCAGTAATTATCGGGGTAGTGGTCAACTTGTGCTTTAAAAGTTCAAAGGCCTCCATGTATTTGTCATCAAAAACAAACTTAGCATCCTTCTCTAGCAACTTGCAAAGGGGATTCACGACCTTCGAGAAATCTTTGATAAACCTCTGGTAGAACCCGGCATGTCCAAGAAAACTCCTCTCCCCTTTGACAGAAATGGGGGGAGAAAGCCTCAAAATCACCTCGATCTTAGCCTTGTCTACCTCAATCCCATGCTTAGAAATCTTGTGACACAACACTATACCTTCTTCAACCATAAAGTGGCATTTTTTCCAATTGAGTATGAGATTATTTTATTCACATCGGGCCAAGACTCTGTCCAAGTTTACCAAGCATTCTTCAAAGGAATCACCAACCACACTAAAGTCATCCATAAAGACCTCCAATATTTCTTCCACCATGTCGGTGAAAATAGCCATCATGCAACATTGGAAGGTTGACGGAGCATTACACAACTCGAATGGCATTCGCGAGAAAGCAAATGTACCATATGGGCATGTAAATGTGGTCTTCTCTTGGTCCTCCGGGGCGATTAAAATTTGATTGTGCCGCGAGTAACCATCCAAAAAGCAATAGAAAGCTCGCCCCGCAAGGCGATCAAGCATTTGGTCAAGGAACGGCAACGGGAAATGGTCCTTCCGGGTCACCTTATTGAGTTTCCCTTAGGCCATGCAAACTCTCCTCCCGGTGATGGTTCGAGTGGGAATAAGATCATTGTTGTCATTTGTCACCACCGCATCACTCCTTTCTTAGGCACACATGAGAAGTCCATGAGCTATCGGAAATTGGATACACCACACCCGCATCAAGCCACTTGATCACTTCTTTCTTCACCACCTCTTGCATTGCTTCATTTATCCTTCTTTGATGTTCTAAGGAGGGACTTGAATCATCCTTCAAGATAATTTTATGCATGCAAAATACGGGGCTTATTCCCCGAATGTCGTTCAATGTCCACCCAATTGCTTTCTTCTTCCTTTTGAGAACCGCCAATGTTGCGTCTACCTGCAAGTTAGTGAGGCGAGAAGAAATAATTATTGGTAAAGTAGAATTTGAGCTCAAGAACTCATACCAGAGGTGTGGAGGAAGTGGTTTTAACTCCAACACCGGTGGCTCCTCAATGGATAGCTTAGTTGGTGGTGTTTTCCGATTTTCAAGATCCAAGGACAATTTTCTGGGCTCATAAGTGATAACTGTGAATTGTAAATATTTTATACTCATTCTTACCTAAGCTTTGTACATAA
Source organism: Nicotiana glauca (assembly GCA_026770625.1). Taxonomy (NCBI): domain Eukaryota; kingdom Viridiplantae; phylum Streptophyta; class Magnoliopsida; order Solanales; family Solanaceae; genus Nicotiana; species Nicotiana glauca. Next base: position 45,119 of record MU722052.1, read on the forward strand.
ATTGCTCTTGATTAGTCCTGAATTGCTTATAAGTTGCGCTTGATCGCATGTTTGAGCGACTAGATGATGAATATCACAAATCGGCTAAAAAAGGAGTGAAACCTGCCAAGCGCCAGAAGATGACTGAAAGTTGGGAAAAAGGAGACCTGTGCGGACCCCACTGATTTGTCATTCGGCCGCACAGGAAGATTCAGAAAGAAATCAAGTTTCAGCCCAAGCTGCACGGTCCGCCCTGTTTTGTCATGCGACCGCGCAGAAAAGTTCAGAGAGGCACATTTGAAGAAGTTCCACGTGGACCACGTCCATTTCTACGCGGTCCGCAACGAAGAATGATCATAGGCTAATAAATCCAAGGCAAAATTCCACGCAGCCGCAAACCAAAGCAGTGCGATCCGCGTGGGTGAAAGATCAAAGAGTCGTAAAAGGGATGATTTCTACAGTGCAGCCGCGCACCAATTCTACGCGGTCCGCATGACCTTACCTATGTGGCTGCATGACATTTTTACGTGGTCCGCATCCTCAAGTCCAGAAGCCAGAATATGAAGACCATTTACCCTATGCGGCCGCATGACATTTCTATGCGGTCCGCAACAGACCCTCAGGGGTATTTTTGTCCGGGTTTTCCTGTGTAGTATAAATAGAACATTTTACTTTTTTAGGTCAAGTTTTGTAATCTATCTGAGCAACTGAGCACGAGACAACTTTTATTAGCCTACTTCAGGCAATTTTCTCTTACAATTAGCGGGGATTCAAGTAGATTAATCTTGTCGTTAATGATTATGTTAATTTCTTCTAGTACTTCTTCTATTTCTACTTCTTCCATGTCTAGATAAACCCATTAGCTAGGGTTGTGTCTCAATCCTAGTGTGGGTAATTAATGGGTATTTTTGCTTAATGCTTGGATGATGTTGGGTGTTTGGTATTTGGGTTGATTGTATGTTTTCACTTGGATTTGGTGGTTACAAATACTAAGTCTAGCTTAGTGGGTCTTTACTCTTCTTGAGAAAGAGAGTCTATGACCTCTCAATTAACTCAACAAGGATTTGGGATGGACCCATGAGAATGGTAGTCCCAAGTAACAGGTTAAACCTCGAGAGAGTAACTACCCTACTTGAACCATTAGTTGCTTGGGCAAATTAGCCTACCCAATTGGTCTCGAGAGAGTCAATTGGGCAAAATCACTCTCTCTACAGAGAGGTGTGAGAGTGAATGCTAAATGCAACAGTTATCCATATTTCCCTCAATTATCATCCTTGCATTAGAACTCTACACCCGTTAATTAGTCACCTAGGCAAGTTCTACAACCCTAGTGCTTTTCTCTTATTGCATACGAATAGCATCATTATTTAGCATAATTTAGTTTACAATTGTAGTTGATAAATTTAGTGGATAAACCAAAAAATGATAGAAGCAAAATTAGG
>MU722054.1:10827-44859 GCA_026770625.1 Nicotiana glauca
GTGCATTCAAATATCATCTGTCGGTTTGAAATCTCGAAGGTAATCATCACGGACAATGGTGCCAACCTCAACAGTCATCTGATGGCGGAGACATGTCAGCAGTTTAGGATCACGCACCGCAATTCCACCCCATATCGTCCTAAGGCGAATGGAGCGGTCGAAGCAGCTAACAAGAACATCAAGAAGATACTTCGGAAAATGGTAGAAGGGTCCAGGCAATGGCATGAGAAGTTACCTTTCGCCCTGTTAGGCTATCGCACTTCAGTAGGGGTGACTCCTTATTTATTGGTATATGGTACGGAGGCAGTAATACTTGCAGAGGTTGCAATACCATCCCTTCGGATTATCTCCGAGGCGGAAATTGATGATGTTGAATGGGCCAAGGCCCGCTTGGAACAATTGAGCTTGATTGATGAAAAGAGATTGGCAGCAGTATGTCAGGACAGTTGTACCAACAGAGAATGGCAAGAGCATATAACAAGAAAGTGCTTCCGCGAAAGTTTGAAGTAGGGTAATTGGTGTTGAGGCGTATCCTACCTCACTGGGCTGAGGCAAAAGGAAAGTTCGCCGCCAACTGGCAGCGGCCATTTGTTGTAACCCGAGTGTTGTCCAACAGTGCATTATATCTGATAGATGTGGAAGGAAAATGTGTAGAAATGGCTATCAACTCTGATGCAGTCAAGCGATACTATGTATGATTTCTTTGTCTAATTGTACTTAATTGTATTTGGCATGTTTTGAGATTGAAGTGACGAAGGCATTTTGTTCTGCTATCCAAATACTTTATCCTTTGTTATCCCTTTGAGCCTTATTCTATTTTCTTGCATACCCCTATTTCGGAATCAATAATAAAACTCGTAAGCCCGAGCGGGGAAAGTAAGTGGTGAAACAAGAGAAAAATAGTAAAAAAGAAAAGAAGAGAAAAGAAAAAGAAAATAAAATAAAAGAAGAGAAAATAAAAGAAAAAAAAGAAAATAAAAGAAAAGAAATGAAATGAAATAAAGGAAAAGGGAAAGCGGAAGAAAGGAAAGATCGCAACAACGATGTAATTTTATGACCTGAACTACGTTTGACTTGATCCCGAAAGGGTACGTAGGCAGCCTCTCTCTGGGGTTCAGTGACACCAAATAAAAGTCCGAAGATCCCCAAGAAAGAAAATGGGGCAGAAGTTGTGATTGTTGTAAGAAAGGCCGATTCCGAAAGTTGTAATGTTAAACTCGTGATTGAATTATTTTTAGCCTCTATACCCTTCTTTCTAAACCCCTTCCAAAATCAGCATTACAGTCCAAAGAAAGACTTTCCGATCAATCTTCAAGAAAGCCAATACGAGCAGGTAAAGTGATTCATGTTGGGGGCAACACTCTGGTACCAGAAGAGAAATGGCGGAAATGAGAGAGTCTTATTGGTGAAAACCCTCACGGGCACCATAAGGCGACGTGAGCTGAGAAAAATAAAAAATGAGAGATTATTATTGGTGAAAACCCTCACGGGCACCATAACGCGACGTGAGCTGAGAGAAATCAAAAATGAGAGAGTCTTATTGGTGAAAACCCTCACAGGCACCATAAGACGAAGTGAGTTTTGAAAATGAAAGAGTCTTGTCGGTGAAAACCCTCACGGGCACTGTAAGGCGAAGGTGATTTTTCAGATGGGCAAATGAAGCAAGTCTGTGGTTGACGGCTGCTCGAAACATGGCAAGCCGAGTAGGGTTTGAGTTTTGGTGAAAGTCAGGTTAAGAAAGTCTGGGATAGCAAATGTGGCAATTGAAAGCTTATTGGTTGGACAGACTAGGCTGGTTAATCCAAATGCATGGCACGATCAATGGTACCAGCCGTTCCGCTCAGATAAGTCCTATCCTCTTCTCTTCATTACAAACCATCCGTTTCGGAGTCTTTCTATCCTTAACCTTCAAGGTCATTGCATTTCATTCTCTTGGAGTCTGTCTATAAGATGTTTCAGTGTCAGTTCTGTTCAAAAACAAAAGAAGGATGTCAAGGCTAACTATCAGCTTCCCAGTTGTAAGTCACAACAGGACTGGAACATATCAAAAGAAAAGTAAGACATGAAGGACCAATGGAAGTTCCATCGGTGGGTTAATTAGATAATTGTGGGGGAGAAGCAAAGTGTCAAATAGAAGGGTCAGAAACACCAAAACAACAACACGGTTCATCAAAGTTAGGGGGTCTGAAATTCAGTCAGGAAGCCGAGGAGGTTCAAGGCAAGTCCAAGGAAGCAATTCGGAGTAATGCCCAAGCAGCAAGGACATACCCAGCCAGAATGCCAGCAACTAATCACCATTTTATATTAACAAATCTTTCTTTGATTGAGACAGGCACAGAAAATTTTCTTTGTTTGTCTATTTTGTTGAAATCAGGCGCCCACCTGGAGAACATAGGAATACATTTCAAGTTCAGCAATCAGGCGCCCACGTGGAGAACAAGGGAATACATTTCAAGATCAGCAATCAGGCGCCCACCTGGAGAACAAGGGAAGTATAATTCAAATTTTAGCTTTCAATTTTTATATTTGATAACATGATGTACCCAGCCACCAAACTGGGGCAGAAAAATTTTTTTGTCTGTCTATTTTGTTGCAGTCAGGCACCCACCTGGAGAACAAGGTAATACATTTCAAGTTCAGCAATTAGGAGCCCACCTGGAGAACAAGGGAATACTTTTCAAGTTCAACAATCAGGAGCCCACCTGGAGAACAAGGGAATACATTTCAAGTTCAGCAATAAGGCGCCCACCTGGAGAACAAGGGAATACATTTCAAGATCAGCAATCAGGCGCCCAACTGGAAAACAAGGGAAGTATAATTCAAATTTTAGCTTTCAATTTTTTATATTTGATAACATGCTGCACCCAGCCACCAAACTGGGGCAGAAAATTTTCTTTGTCTGTCTATTTTGTTGCAGTCAGGTCCCACCTGGAGAACAAGGGAATACATTTCAAGTTCAGCAATCAGGAGCCCACCTGAAGAACAAAGGAATACTTTTCAAGTTCAATAATCAGGAGCCCACCTGGAGAACAAGGGAATATATTTCAACTTCAGCAATCAGGAGCCCACCTGGAGAACAAGGGAATACTTTTCAAGTTCAGCAATCAGGAGCCCACCTGGAGAACAAGAGAATACTTTTCAAGTTCAGCAATCAGGAGCCCACCTGGAAAACAAGGGAATACTTTTCAAGCTTCAGCAATCAGGAGCCCACCTAGAGAACAAGGGAAGTACAATTCGAATTTTAGCTTTTAATTTTAATATTTGATAACATGATGCACCCAGCCACCAAACTGGGACAGGAAATTTTTCTTTATTTGTCTGTTGCAATCAGGAGCTCACCTGGAGAATAAGGGAATACTTGTCAAGTTCAGCAGTCAGGAGCCCACCTGGAGAACAAGGGAATACTTTTCAAGCGTCGACAGTCAGGAGCCCGCCTGAAGAATAGAGGCACATATTTCAAACTTCAGCAGTCAAGCATCACTTGAAGGAACGACAAAACATCGCCAATCACAATACAAGGCAACAACGCCAGGATAGAAGTTCAAGGAAACACAAGAGCAAGTTAGAAGATATAGATAGGACCTTTTTGTAATTCATAGATCATAGCTTAGGCTAGCTTCTAATTATTTTAACACGGTGTAATAAGGAGGTCAGCATGCAGTAGCAATAGCAAGCGCAGTGAAATCACAGCTCCTTGTAGTCCCAGCTACCAAACCTTCCCGAACTACATTGACCTAATTCCTTTTTAGCCTAGGATATGTAGGTAACCTTTGAAGCAGGGTGCGGTCAACTTTTTCAAAATGCTTCAAACGGAATATTCGAACGGGCAAAATCGCTCGTTTCCGCTCACTTATCTTTGCACGAAAACTCTTTGTGTTTCCGGGCAAAGAGGGGCAGCTGTGAGCATGTGATTTTTGCCCTATATATGAATCATTCCCAAAAATTCAAACAAAATGATTGTTTTTATTATTTCTGCAATTTTGTGAATTTTATTTTATTTTCTGTTAATTATTTGCATTTTATTTGTGCATTTTTATTCATATGGAAATATACAAAAATACGCTTGACATTTGCATTTAGGATCTAATTTCATATTTTAGGATTAATTAGTGGTTAAGATATTTTAGAAAAAAATAGGAAGAAAATAACAAAAATAGTCCACTTTTGTATTTTTAATTGTTAATTGTTGAATTTATCACGAAATAATTCTTAAAATAATTTTAGGAAATAGTTAGCTTAACTTTGAAAATATACTAGGTCTTTGTTTTAATTTTTTCATTTTACAAAATCAGGAAAAATATAAAAATATATATATACAAATTGAAAATAAATAAAAAGAAAGAAAGAAAACAATGAAAATAAAAGAGGTTTTGTACACAATTGGGCTAAATTTGCTTGTAACCCAAATGAAATCTGATCCAAACCCACCTCAGTCCGGCCCAAAAAACCCCAAACCTGGCCTACCCTTTTCCTTAACCAAACTACGCCGTTTGGCGTCCTCAAATCTGGGCCGTCAATTTCTCATCATCCAACGGCCAGTATTCGTTCTTGATTATTTCATAAACTGTCTCAAATCCCTTGAAACCCTAAACGACCAAAACCCCTTCTTCCTCGTACAGCTCTGTAACACCGTCGTCGCTGCCGTCGCCGCCGCCGGAGAAAATGATACTTTCTCCGATGGCTTCCAGATTTACACCCCTATACCGCCTTGACGTCCTCTTCATGAATCCACCCTCATCTCCTTTTGAATCCCACCATAAGCTCTCTAATAGTCAATTTTGTTACTGCCATCTCCGCCGCCCACGGCAGCGCCGGCCACCAAACTCAACCAAATTAACACCCCTTACTCCCCTCCTTCTCCTCCTGCTCAATCTACGTTCCTTTTCCCTCGAATCATCATCAAATGATTTGAATATTGATTTGAAGATCTGTCCAAAATGTTAAGTTGTCCGAATCCGCTCAAAATCGGACACTATAGTCTCTTCGACTCCCTCAACCTGAAACACAAGCTGAAAACCTTCGAATCTTAAAGGAACTGGACGAATTGCGGATCTAGGGTTCAGGGTTCGAACCTGTCATAGGGATTTCAAGGCGTCGAGTTGATTTTACAATTGATGTTATATGTTTTATAAACATATAACATCAATTAAAAAATCAAATTCGATGAATTGGCTAGATGAAAGTATACCAGTGAGTTTATGTTCCTAGTTTTAATTTTTGTTTAATTTCATTTTAAGTGTTTCTCCTTTATTCTTCTTTAGTCATTGATACTGAATCATGTGTTAATTCATATGTTTTATTTGTTTAGCTTTGTTTAGTCTGGTAGTGAGTAGCCTTTCTGATTCGGTTTGAATTTTTGTTTTGCTTAAGCTCAGTTCATAGTAATATTGTTATGTTTAGGTTTTTGCTTCATGATTGATTGCGTTCTTACTTGGTTTAGTTTGTTCTGTGTGGTAATTAGATTTTGTTTTGTTAAATTTTGAGTTATTAGCTAAACATCATAAGAGTTTTCTTGTTAATGGTTCCCTGATTTGGTAGATTGATATTAACCTGGTTAGTTTATTCTGATTGTAAGGAGTTCTGCTAGTTTTTAGGTAAATTGGCTATATTTGTTTTGTTTTTTAACTAATTGTAATTTAGTCAAAGGGAGGGTGGGTTAATTGTGGCTCAGATGAGTAATTTCAAGGGCATTCAGGGGTATTTGGGTACTTAAGGCTGGGCAGAAATGATGTAGATTACACCTAAAGTTCCTAGAACCTTCAAAATTGGGGTAAAATTAGAATTTTAGAAAATAAGGGTACTTACTTGAAGCACAAGTCAGTAAACAAAGGTGGAAAAGTTAAAAACTGAAAACAAAAGAGGGATTGGAATGAAAAGAAAGGAAAAAACTGATAAGGCCTCACTTATGCCTATAAAAGGGGCATTCCCATGCCTTAACACAGAAGTTTTGGCAGCCCAAATTCCCCCCCCCCCCCCAAAAGCTCTCTTAGTTTTTCAGATCTAGTTTTGAAATCCAGCATTCAAAAACCAAAAACTAACCAAAAAATACAAAAGAAACGAGAAGAAAAATCCAAAAACAATACTGTTTCATTCAATTTCCAAGTTCATTTCTGGTTCTAGTAGTTGATTTACATCTCTTAGTTCATTTTCTGGTATTTTCGAGTATTGAGGTGTTCTTGGATGTTTGAGAGTTTAGTTCTGATTCACAAGTTGATCCTGTTGTTGCTGTGTTATTAATTCCCTGTTGATTTGCTGAAATTGCTCCTGAATTATTGTTGTGGCATTGCTGTTGCTGATCGTTTTCTTCTATTGAAATTATATTTTTCAGGTACACTTCCTCGAATTGCTTCCATGTAACTCCAAATTGAAGTTGAAATGAAAATTACCATCAGATTTATATGCTTGGGAGGCCGTTTGATGTTTATTTTTAAATAGTTAATCATTTAGATTGTTAATTGTTGTTAGTGGACTAAGCTGGTATTGATTTGAGCAATAGACATATGGCTGTATAATTAGGAGTTTAGTAGGTTAATTTGGACTTTTGTTCTATGACTTGCATTGGAGTGTTATGTTATAATAGGACTGTTTTAATTCATGGACTGTTTTGACATATGGCTGTATAATTAGGATTATGTGTGGTGTAGGGTATGTCAATTTGTATTTCATTATGACAAACAACAGGTTTAAGAGTTGTGTGTTTCAGTTTGCTAATCTGAGTCAAATAACGTTAGAATGAAACCAGCATTAAAACAGTTGGTTTGAACCTGTGAAACTTTGTTGTATTTCAATAGGATCAAACTGTTGATTATGTTAATGAAACTTTGTTGTTAAGCTCAATTCACACTTTTGTCCTGCTTTACACCTTTAATAGTATTCAAGGATTCACTGATAGTTAAGTAGGTAAAATAATCTGATTCTAAAACTGAAATTCGAGGGCTCAAGGTTTCCCAAATTTGAGTACGTCAATGTTGTTTTCCTTAATTACAAGCTGTTGAATACACTGTGCAAAACCTGAAGCATTTTCAGTAAATATTTGTTTGAATTGAATTGAATTTAGCCTGGTTTAGTAGTTTGGGCTCAACAGTCCATTTGAGTGGCCTCAGTGCCTCAATGAGTGGCCCAAGCTTATTTCAAATATATGTGTTCGTTTGGGGCCTGGGCCAAGGCATGGGAATGGCCAGGTGCGGTGCAGACCTGGGCACCATTTATCCCCATTGGGTTTATCCTAAAGCCCAATTGCTGGGCTGTAATGCAAAACTACCATTTGGTCCAATAATAAATAATTAAGGCTTTTTCTTTTATTATTAGAGATAAACAAAAAATTAAAAAATCATAGTTGCTCTAGGATTGCCCTGTAATCAATAAAAGAGATGAGTCTCGCTAAACAAAATACACGAGCGCGGGGCCTTCTTTAAATGGCTATATTAAATACTTAGAATTCGGGACGGGCCATTTAGCGAATTTCACGGCCTTTCCTAAAGATAATAACATGCTAGCCACTTTAGGCGCGCTTTTAATAATTTTACCTTCTTAAATACGGGTGCAAATTTATGTGACCCTAATCCAAATCTCAACGAAGTCGAAATGTGTTAAAAATTACGGGTGCATTTATGTGACGCGTTTCAAGACACGTTTTCATGACGTTGCAATTCTCTTAAAATAATAATAATAAAAGCGGTTCAAAGTTAAAAGGCACATAAGTCAAAACATGTATTGAAATCAAATAAATAAGCCAAATATAATAGTTGAGTGACCGTGCTAGAACCACGGAATCCGGGAATGCCTAACACATTCTCCCAGGTTAATAGAATTTCTTACTCGGACTTCTGGATCGCGGACTGTTAAACAGAGTCATATTTTCCTCGATTCGGGATTCAACCGATGACTTGGGATACCATAAATCTCCCAAGTGGCGACTCTGAATCTTAATACATAACGAATCCCGTTTCGATTGTCCTTTAATTGGAAAAACACCTTTACGCCCTTGTGGGTGTAGTAAAAAAGGAGGTGTGGCACTCACTGGAAGTGTACATACTTCGGAGGGGCCCCTTACGACCCAAGCGCAATATCAAGCCATCTCGTGGCATCAACTCTCGGCTCTCGGCCTCACATCACTCAAGCTACCTCGTAGCGTATATATGTATCTCAGGCCCTCGGCTTCATATCAATCAGTGTATCCTCGTATCTGGTCCTCGGCTTCATATCAATCAGTGTATCCTCACATCTGGCCCTCGGCTTTATATCAATCAGTGTATCCTCATATTTAGCCCTCGGCCGCACTCAATCCAAAAATCATCAAATGCCCTTCGGGCATCAGTAAATCAGTAGTTCTCAGCCCAAAACATCATTTAAAGATATCATTTAAGTCTCAAGTCTAAGTAAAAGTGGATGAGTTATAAAATAATGGAAATAGCATGATTGAGTTCAAGTAATGAGTCAATGCAGTGAGGAAATAGTGATAAAAATCCTCAAAGGTTTCAGTCAAATACGTGGTAAAATCATCAATCAGGACGGACTAAGCCACAGTTCCCAACGGTTCTCTACCCCACACTCGTTATCCGACGTGCAAATCACCTCAACATAGCACTACGATGTGCAATCCGGGGTTTCAAACCCTCAGAATATCATTTACAATCATTACTCACCTCCAACCGAGCAAAATCCTACTCCGAAATGCCTTTTCCCCTCGAATCGGCCTCCAATCGATCTGAATCTAACTACAGTTAATTCAATTCAGTCAATACTAATTATAGGAATTAATTCCATATGAAAATACTAATTTTCCAATAAAATCTGAAATTAACCCAAAATTTGCCCGTGGGGCCCACGTCTCGGAATCCGGTAAAACTCATAAAATCCGACAACCCATTCCGATACGAGTTCAACCATACAAAAATTATTAAATTTCGACAACAACTCGACCTCCAAATCTTAATTTTTTTTTTTTGAAAAATTTTGCAAAAATTTCAATTTCTTTCATTTAAATCCGAATTAAACGATGAATATAGATATGGATTTATGAAATATAATCACTTTCAGATATAGAACACTTACCCAAGTCGAAGTCGTGAAAATCCCCTTTGGAATCGCCTAAATCCGAGACTCAAAACTCAAGGATGAGTAAAAATGGCTAACTCTCGTATTTAAGAATCTGTCCAGGCAAGTTGCATTTGTCAATTAATACTTATAAATCGCATTTGATACATGCGAGTTCGCCTCTGTCCCAGAGAAAAAAAAAATAGCATTACCAGCCTTCAGTAAATCGATCACAACTTTCTGTACAAATATCCAAATGATTAATAGTTTAACTTTTTGGAATTTAGAAAGCAAGGGCAACAACTTTCATGTTTTGCAAATTTTCAGATGCCTTATGTATTTCGAGGTATAAGTTTCTAAAGTAGCCTCCTCGCATCAAACATTTTTGAAAAATTTCAAAACAGCTTTAGCAAATCTTATTCTATCGATCATAACTTTCTGTACAAGTACCAAATAATTAATGGTTTAGCTTTCTGGACACTAGAATGCAAGGGCTACAACTTTTAAGTTTTGTACATTTACAGATTCCTTATGTATTTTGAGATATAAGCTTCCAAAATAGGCTCCGCAATTGCACAGTTTTTGTCCAAGACAGTCTCTGCAGCAGAAAATTCCAGCAACCTTTTTGTCCGATTTCCATTCCATTAACCTTCCGAAATCCACCCGAGGCCCTTGGGACCTTAACCAATTATACCAAAATGTCCCAAAATACAATACAAATTTAATCAAGTATTCAAACCACGTCAAATAACACCGAAATTACGATTCACGCATCGAATTGAATTATGAGTTTTCGAATCTTCCAACTTCTACATTTTGCGTCGAAACATATCAAATCAATCCGGCATGACTTCAAATATTGCACATAAGTCATAAATGACATAAAGAAGCTATGAAAACTTTCAGAACTAGATTTCGACCCCGATATCAAAAAGTCAACTCTCGGTCAAATTTTTCCAAAAATCTTCTATTTTCCAACTTTCGCCAAAATGCGCTAAATTGTCCTACGAACTTCCAAATCCAAATCCGAACATGCTCCTAAGTCCAAAATCACCATACGAAACTATTTGAATCATTAAAATTCTATTCCGGAGTCATTTCTCAAAAGTCAAATCTCCGGTCAAACTTAAGAAATCTTTAGCCTTAGATTTCTGCATTCTGTTAAATGGCGATAATTTAATGTAGGGACCTCCAAATTCGATTTTGGGCATATGATCAAGTTTTAAATCACGATACGGAACTACCGAAACGGTCAAAACTTTTATCCGGGTTCGTTTGCTCAAAATGTTGACCGAAGTCAACTCAGTCGAGTTTTAAAGCTCTAGTTCACAGTTCAATCCATTTTTTACATAAAAACCTTCCGAAAAATTATACGGACTGTGCACGCAAGCCGAGAAATTATTGATACCGCATTTTAAGATCTTAAAATACCGAGATAATTATTTAAATTTAAGATCACAAACACGATAAACTACCTGAATATCAGAGAACATAAAGCGACAGGACTCCCATTTAAACATCTCTGGATTCTTTCATTCCGCAACGGGTTCGCAACAAAAGGTTTTCCAAATTCTATTCCAAATGCAAAATTACATGGTAGACAAAACTGTAAGACATCTGATGTATCGAATCACTTTAAGACATGAAATGGGGCTTCTACATCAATTTTCCTATCTTACAAAATTGGGTCAAACCTCTGTATAACAGACCCGTTTGTTCCGATATTTATTGGATGCTATAGTAAAGTATTATTACAAAAAATATATATTATAATATAACATAAAAGTCGATTCCAAAAAAAACTTAAATTTATAGTGAATGACTGTTATATAAGAATGTTGTTATAGAACTGTACTTAAAAAACAACCATTGGAAAAGAAGGGAAAACTATTGCGCCAAATTAACAGAAGAGTGGCATTTTCAATGTGGATAATAGATAAAGATGCAAGAATTTTTTTTTTTTAAATTTTAATTTTGAACTTATAATTCAAATGTGTAAAGGGTGCACAATGGTAAGAACTAAAGGTTGAATGTGTATAATTTATATGTTGGATCCACCCCTTCTTAATAGTGCACCCATCCTATTAAAATTTCGGATCCGCTTCTACTCATGAGGCAGGGAAAAACTTCAAAATATACCTTTTACGTAACTTGTATAGATGAATGGTCAATCCTGCACCAATCGTTGATGAGTTGTCTCGCTCGAAAGCTATAACCTTCTTGGCTTCTTCCCCACCCCTGAACTCGATATCCATTCTGCCTTATGTAAGACTTTTCTTAATTATTTCGAGTATGGTGTCTGCATAATCGGTAAGTGTATTTGAGAGTATAACCTGAATTAAAAGTTGATGAAAGACAATCTTTCACAGTTAATCAGAATAAACTTATGCAAAATGTCAAAATTTTATTATACCACTAAGTAAAAGGTTCCTAAATATCACTCGGATAAATCCTACACCACTTACATACATTTTATGATCCATATTTTTACATTCCTATGTCATATAGTAAACTATATTATCCTCCATGTTTAACTTTTAATATAAATTACCTTTTATATATCTAATTACTATTTATGTACATTTTAGGGGTTTTAATGGTATTAATTAGTCTCCTAATTTAACTCTACCGTATATTCTCACTCCCCCCAAGTTTTTCTTTCCAAATCTCACCCCGTCACCCACGTATGAAACCACATCCCACGGTTTCCTCTTCAATCACCCACTATTTCTTCTTCTAAAACCAACGAAAATCCGTAACCCCTCCACTATTGACAACCATTAAAAAGTTTTGAAACTTTGAATTCGAATTTGGGTTTTCAAAAGGCATTGTTTGTTTGGACTGGATGTTGTTGCAAAGAATTAAGAATTCTCTCTACGTCTCTCTCTATCTCTCAATCCCAAATTTCAGTAATATAAAGCAAAGGAAAAGAGAGTAACAATTCCACCATTAACAGCCATTAAAAGACTTTGAAGCTTTAAATTCGAATTTGGATTTTCAAAAATTATTATTTATTTGGACTGGGTGTTGCTGCAAATAATTGGGAATATGGTTTGGAGTTTATATCCCAATTTTGAGGGGTTTTGGTGAAGATTAGATTTGGTTTTGGCTTAATTTCAGATTGAAACTCGAATAAGAAGAAGACATGGCATACATTATATTGCAGAAATTATAGTAAAATTATAGAAAAATTATATTATGTTGTTTATTTTTTTATTTATTTAACTATTATATGAAAGTTGAATAATATTGTATAAAAATTATATTTAAGTTGTATGATATTGTAGTTGTATATAACTATCACGAACCAAAATATAACTAGTCGTGACGACACCTAACCCACCCAGCTAGGTAAGCCAACTCATCAAGTCCAATACAATTATAACATACTGAGGAAAAATAAATGATCTCTTATACGCCTTCCAAGGACTGGTAGTACAAATCATGAGCTTCTAAAAGTAGAATTCACAAAACTGTTATGAAACAAATACATCTTCTGTTTGAAAAGTTACATAAATAGAGTTTAATGAATCTAAGTCTATCATGAATAAGAGGCAGCTACAACAGGGACGCCGGTACATTTTTCCAAGTTAGCTCCCATCGAACACAGCAACGTCGACATATGAAACATGTACGCAATGTGCAGAAAGTGTAGTATGAGTACAACCGACCCCATGTACTCAAAAAGTAACAAACCTAAACTTAGGTTGAAAGTAGTGACAAGTTTGTACCAAGGTCAGAGTCCACACCAATATCCAGTATCATCTCATAACAATATAATTAAGCAGCACCAAGAATAATTTAATAATAAAATGCTTAGCTCGTTCACAATTCAAGAAAAATAAACCTTTTCTTTTCAAGTATAACAGTAAAACTCAATTATTTTCACTAAAATTACCAAAATATAAGTAAATCTGAAAATTGTGAATTATTACATAAAACCTTTCAACAAGTAAATATTTGATTTTTCAGATAGCATGAGGAAAGTACCTCTCTATGCCTACATATCAAGATAGAGGCAAAATCATAAATATAACCAAAACCAGGCAGCAAAAGGAAATGCAACTTTATGCATATATCTCAAGTATGCATGCCAAATGCAATGCCTCTAAGTAATGAACTCATGTACTCACACTCTCAGAGTACTCAATCTCGTTGCCTCGCATTATCTTTTACCATGCTCAATACTCAGCACTCTCAATCACTCAGCACTGTACTATACTCGTTGTGGCGTGTAACCCGATCTATTTATTTATAGTTGACTGCGTTCACTAAGGGTGTGCAGACTCTGGAGGGGCTCTTACAGCCAAGCGCTAAGATCTGTACGGACAACTCAAGTGCTAAAGTATCAATATCAATATATGTACGGACAACTCATGTGTTGCACGGACAACTTACGTGCTATAGTATCAATATCAGTATCTGCACGGACAACTCACGTGCTATAGTATCAATATCAGAATCAGCACGGACAACTCACGTGCAATAGTATCAATATCTCATAAACCTACCCTCGGCCTCACTCAGTCATCAATCTCTCCAGTCTCACTCACGGGCTCACAATGTCATAAAACTAACCCGACAATGATGATATAATATGTCAATAAATAACAACTGAGACTGAGATATGATATGAATGCATGAATGTGATTGAGTACGGTATATCAATAAATTCAATGAGATGACAACTAGAAACAACCACTATGGGTCCCAACAATCCTAGACATGATATCGGCATAAATCCTAGACATGATATCTAGCATGATGACAGCTTAATTTACTTATCACATGGTGAAAACACAGATATCAACAAAGTAGGACCACTACACAGTGTCCTGGAAACAACAGAGTCACCATTCACAGGGTGCACGCCCACACGCCCGTCACCTTGCATGTGCGTCACCTCAACATCAATCACATAACACATAATACGGGATTTCATACCCTCAGCACTAAGTTTAAAAGAGTTACTTATCGTGAACAAGCCGACTCTAATGTCAAGTAAGCTAACAATACTCCAAAAATTCCATTATATGTGTATCAACCTTTGAACGCCTTCCAATCTCCTCAATTCCAACATAAACGATTCAAAACTAGTCAAACAACGTGCAAATTAATCAAAACATACTCTAATTCTTACAATTTAACAATTTGTGAAAATTCTGAACTCCGCTAAAAAATTTGATAGTGGTATCCACGTCTCGAAATCCGACAAAACTTATAAAATCTAACAACTCATTCGATTACGAGTTCAACCATATAAATTTTACTCAAATCCGACTCCGGATTGATGTTCAAATCTAGAAAATCCATTTTATGAAATTTTAAAAAATTCTTCCATTTCTCTTGAAATATAAATAATCTAACCCCAAAAATAAAGATTAATTCATGAAATATAATCATAAGGGAGTTAAGAACACTTACCCAAGTTTTGCGGTGAAGTTTACCTCTGAAAATCACCCAAACTGAGCTTCATAGCTCCAAATGTGTAAAATTGGCCGAAACCCACGTTTTATAGAGTTTTACCATTCGGGCACCACAGGTGGCGTGGGGCGCTGCCTGTGGCGCAGTTTCTAGAACTCCAAAAATTTCCAGCGCTAGGGCTAGCGCCTCACGCTACCCAGGGCTGGCGGCGACCGAAAATCTTTCTTGACACGGAAATAGGCATAACTCTCTCATACGATGTCCGAATTTGACGATTCTTTTTGCTATGGATCCAAAATTTCAACACGGATCTAATGATTATATCAAAACCGAATTTGGAACTCATTTGATTAATATTATATCACTTATTCTTGAAGAAACGAGTCGAAACATTCTTGAAATGCCAAAATCCAACCCCGTTCCCCATCCGAAATTCACCCGAGGCCCTCGGGACCTCAACCAATTATACCAACAAGTCCTAAAATATCATAAAAACTTAGTTGATGTCGCAAATCAAATCAAATCACAATACAACACAAATCAAACTCCAATTCGAGCTTCACAAAAACTAACAAATTCCAACTTCTATATTTGATGCCAAAACGTATCAAATCAATCCGGAATGGCATCAAATTTTGCACACAAGTCATAAATGACATAATGAAGTTATTCTAATCTTTGGAATTGAATTTCGGTCCAGATATCAAAAAATCAACTCTCGATCAAACTTCCGAATTCCATTTTTCCAAGTTTTTCCAAAATGCTTCAATTTATTCTACGGTCTTCGAAATAAATATCCGAACACACTCCTAAGTCCAAAATCATCGTATAGAGTCATTGAAACCATTAAAACTCTATTACGGTGTCGTTTGCTCAAAAGTCAAACTCCGGTCAACTCTTTAAACTTGAACTTTGAACCTTTACTTTCATTCCTCCAAACTAACTTTGAAATCATTGAAAATTAAAAACTGACAGTTCACACAAGTCAAAATTCATCGTATGAAGCTATTCAAGACTTCAAATAGTAGAAAGGAGTATAAGTTCCGAAAACAACCGGTTGGGTCGTTACATTTTTCCCTACTTAAATACATGTTCGTCCTCGAACGTGCCCAGAGTTGTTCCTGAACCTTCAATTAACTTTTTTATCTTGCCATACACATAATCGGGGTGATCCCACATCACCCTTTTCCATATGGTCCTAACAAAACCACATAACTAAAAATTACTAATTTAGCCTTTGCGCATAAACCTTGGGATCTAATTTTCAATATTCAAAATTTTTTTTTCAAGACCCAGATTTCACATCTACATATTGTATAAGTCTTAACATGTTGTATTAAGCCTTAGTCATAACTCCATATGCAATCATATGGCATACAACATAAACCACATACTCGCAATAGTTTCTAAACACTGTAGCTGCTTAAATACAAACCCGATACCGATAGTAACCCATATATTAAAAAATACCTCACTATAAAACCTTCGTACACTGTCAGCAATGAAAGAAACACATGGAACAACCTAACCACCAAATACATCAACATATCTCTTTCAACGACCAGAACTATAATCACTTTCTAAGCCAACTTATGATATCATCCTCCCAAATATATCGTAGTCAAATCTGATAGTACACATTCAAGGTCCGATGACCTTATATTATTAAACACAACTATTCTGCATACAGTCCACACTAATATAACTCAAGACTGCACCAACCGGGTACCCAAAAAGGGAAAATACCTCAAAGAAGAGAGTCGTTTTGCAAGTTCAGTAAGCACCACCACACACTGAAATGCTATTAGCTCATCATTTATAGTGGAACCAAAACACACGAATCGAATAACAATAAACAACTCTTCTAGTGCTCACATTGTATCAACAGCAAGAGCAACTTAGTTGCCAATAACATAATATCATATGAGAGCAATCCAATAAGTATACTCGTATAGGCTAAGTGAAATAAGATTCTCATGCACTTAAATTAGAATATATAACGAATTATACTTTAGACGTGAGTACATCGTGCTATCACAGCTCAATCGACCGTTAACGCAAATTAGTAACTACCAAATTTGTTTTGGGAATTAGCCCTTTTGTTACCTCAAGTATATCCAAGATAGTTCTCAACGAAGGTACAAATACGAGAAATGTTATAACTTTATACTTAACAGTCAACTCTAGGCATATCAAAGCCTATGCATTTTTTCCGATTATGAATACTTGCCTCAAATGCCAGCACATGGGCTCAAACCTCACACATATGCACACTCACAATATATAGCTATCACAATCAATTGGTACAGCCAATGCCTCCATTAAGCTTATATAAAATGCTCACATCAAATATGTCACAATTCTTGAAATACTATACTTCTGAGAACTCCCAGTCTCCAAATTCATAGAACATCTAAATAACTGTAATTGATCCCAACTCTAGCACTTGAATGACTAACATATTTTCATGTATGATCATCCCACGAGAAATATTTTTCAGATTCTTCCGTACTACATAGTAAAATCAGAATATTAGTAGTCGATCAACCAAGTAAGTACCGTAATACCAATGAACATCCATTAGTCGAAACATAATGTGACTTTTGAAATGTGCACCCTTCTCAGGGATTATCGAGTAGTTATAGTATTCCTTTTTTACATCGAGTAGTGAAAAATAACTATTTTGTTTAGACTTCCTGACCTTCCCTTCAAGAATAAATTGCCATCTTGTACAGGTAAATATTAATATCGCACAACACACTACATACATCGTTTACATCATGTGACAAGCATAAAAATCTCATTATCAATTTTGAGTTACTAGAAATTTACATACCAGTTAGTTAGAAACCTTCCATTTACTCCCAACCATGTGAAAATTATAATACACAACATGTTCTTCACACCGGTCGAAGAAATCCTCTCGAACCATGGTAAAAACCATCAAGAACACTTTCAAATCTGTTCGAACATAACCAAGCTATCAAAACTGAATTCCTCTAGCTAAACCAAGCCATATAGGTTACCAACCCAAGAATATTGCCACCAAAACATCTGTAAAGCATCACCATATCATTAGTACACCAAGACCCAATCATATCCAAAGCTCACTACCATAGATCCCAGCAAAAAAGCACATGGCCTTAAGGCCCATAAGCCATCGTATTCTTTTTAAGCATCCTCATAAGTACCATAACTAAAATGCACATTCTGAAAGTACCTTAGGTGAATTTAAAATTATTTTATTTACCTCCCTTATAATGGAATATAGAATTCGTAGTCATACAAAATTACCGCAAGCTTCAATACCATTCAATGCAAATAATTGATTCCAGCGATATACGAATCCGAAAAATTTTCAATTGCTACATATACATTTTTGAATCCATTAGAATTGTCTCAAAATTCATCTACTCTACTCAAATCTAAATTGCACCATCCAAACAACGCAAATGACACTTGCCCCACTAGCACAACAACACTCAAAGAAGTAACTCTACCTTAACACCAATCATCGAATTCACGCTCCTTGCGCATTACATTCTTCGCAATTAATAACTTACTCATTCTATGACTTTCATATACTCATAAATCGAAATATAATCCGTGTTCGGGAATTCCATTATTCTAGTCTCCCTCGATTTCAACCTATGCAAGTCATAACTAATCCACAAGTATATCTCAGGCCAAAACATAAATTTAGCATATAATCATAAAAATCGAATTGTCAATAACAAGTTCCCCCACTTGGCTCAAAGTCATAGATCAAAACATTCAATAATTCTCAATACCTATTTTCATTTACTGCCATAGTACCGTAGTGAGATTTAACTAAATTCTTTCCGAGCTCATGCAACACAACCTATATGGTACCTCAAATCGTCTACTAGCTCACCATCATTCTTGTGACGGTCAGGTCAACTTTATTGACAAATTTAAATTCAAATCCCAATACCACTACCTACCGGTAGTAAAGAAAAAAATTCTCTACACAATACTGTAAGGATCACACATATATATTTTACCTCACAGGTGATAACCCACCTGTTTAGCTTCGCATCTCTCTATGACCTTTCACAGCCACAACTATTAGGCCATCAATTAATCTTTCTGAGTTTGGACTCATTAACAAGACATGAGAATGTTAATTTGTCCTATAATTTCACGACATGAAAGATACTTCAACCCATTCATAACTCGAGACTCTACGTCAAAATTGAGACAGAAGTCATATACTGATATACTCAAAAGTCCCTTTTTCACTTTCAACCCATTTGAACACATCCCGCAGTCACCTCGTACTCATTATATCACCATTCAACCGCTCATCAAGCAACATATTTCAACTCATAAAGATACTAACGGACACATAAGTTCAATACACATGTTGTTACAATTGAAACTACCGAGCGTAAGCTACGGTCTACACCTAGCCTCAAGTCCTCCAGACTGGCCCATTACCGAAACAAAAATTACACATCTCAAATCTCGTTCATGGAATTACAATCCTTTAGTGCACAACTAATACCGAGCGCTTACATGCACACACACACACACATGCATGTAAGAAATTCAAAGAGTTATATTTCAAAGTTGAATCAATTCTGTACGATAAGGAAAGAAAGATAGAAAGTTTATCCTAAATGCCTTGTAGCCTCTCGAAGATAGGTATGGACGTCATCATACTGATCCCCAAGACTCTACTAGACACATGCTCATGACTTGTAAAACCTATGAACCTATGGCTCTAATACCAATCTGTCACGACCCAAAATCTAACTAGCCGTGATGGCACCTAACCCACCCCGCTAGGTAAGCCAACTCATCAAGTCCAATACAATTATAACATACTGAGGAAATAAATGATCTCTTATAAGCCTCCCAAGGACTAGTAGTACAAATCATGATCTTCTAAGAGTAGAATTTACAAAATGGTATGAAACAAATACATTTTCTGTTTGAAAGTTTACATAAGCAGAGTCTAATGAATCTAAGGCTACCATGAACAAGAGGCAGCTACAACAGGGACGCCGGTACATTTTTCCAAGTTAGCTCTCATCGAATACAGCAACGTCGACATCCAAAATTGTCACGACCCAAATCCCGAACCTGGTCGTGATGGCGCCTCTCGTGAAGACAAGGCTAGCCAGTCAACCCAATTCATTCCTTTAAAGCAATTATTTAACACAATTATAGTACATCATGGTTTATCGATACCAAATAGTGGAAGTGTAGATAAAAAAATACAGAAATAGAAACCCAACTCAGCCCGACATCGGGGTGTCACTAGTCATGAGCATCTATTAGAGCATAAATACAACTATAAGGTCTGAAATATACAAAACAGGACTGATGAACAAAATAGGAGAAGAGCAGTGCTGCGAACGCTGACAGCCGCCTTACTTAAACTCCGATAACCCTGCCTCCTATCAACCAAAACCCGCTACCGGGTGTATAAATACCTACATCTGCACACAAGGTGCATGCAGTATAGTGAGTACTCCAACTCAGTGAGTAATAAGAGTAAATAACAACTGAGCAGTAAGAAATCACGTAAAGCAAGTCATCATGCTATATAGGAGCGGTATAATCCCTTTGAGAAGAACAATGAAACCGTGAAATCTTTAGAAATATCTTGGCTTATTTTAAAACCTCTTTTGAAAAAGTCTTTTTCCGACAGTTAAGCAAATGAATACAAAACAAGTTGTGCAAACAAGCACAGAGGTCGGCCCCTCGGGACAACACTCCATTAACAGATAACGCCAGAGTATCAGGTAATTATTGCAAGAAGTAGCATAAAAGCCAATGAAATGAGAGTGCAGAAATATCATGACTAATAATACAAATAAGAACAAATGCAAAAGTGTAATGCAATGCATATGACAGTACACTCTAGTACCCACTGCGGCACGCAGCCCGAGCCATCCATTTATTTATCATCGACAGTGCTCACTGGGGGTGTGTACAGACTCCGGAGGGGCTCCTACAGCCCAAGCACAATATAAAGCCATCTCGTGGAATCAACCAGGCTCTCGGCCTCAAGATCAATGTAATCAACCAGACTCTCGGCCTCAATATCAATGTAACACTGTTGCAGCGCGCAGCCCAATCCATAAGTATCCTCACAATACAGTCCCTTTGCCTTACTTAGTCAACAAAGTCACATAAGCCACTCGGACAACAATAAAGCATGATGCTCAGCCCCAAAATAATTTATGAAAATATCATTTCGAGTGTTTAAGGCATAATAACTTGGCTAAGTTTTTAAAACAGTGGAAAATACATGATTGAGTTTAAAATATATAATTAAATCAGTAAGGAATTATCGACAACAATCCCCGAAGGGTTCAAATAATTGGCACGAAGCCCAAATATGACAATCAGCCCAAATTATGATAATAACAAGTAGTTTCAGTCAAATACGTAGTAATTTTATCAATCAGGACGGACCAACTCACAATCCCCAATAGTGCTCTACCCCATGCTCGCTATTCGGTGTGCAAGTCACCTCAATACAGTACTATGGTGTGCAAATCCGGGGTTTCAAACCCTCAAGATGTCATTTACAAACATTACTCACCTCGAAGCGGTGAAATCTCTAGCTCGCGATACCTTTGCCCCTCAAATCAGCCTCTACACGCACCGAATCTAACCAAAATCAGAGCAAATACATCATAATATGCTAAGGGAACAATACCCAATTGAAAACAATCAAAAATAGCAAAAATCTCGAAATTAGCAAAATTCAATCCCCGGGCCCACTTCTCGAAAAATCAGAAAATTAACATCATCTCGAAAACCTCAAATTTTTGAAAGAACCTAATATTTTCACTTCGGACTTGGAGATTTTGTGCGATTTTGGATAGGGAATCAAGGGACTTCATTGAGGTAAGAAATTCTGAGCCTAAAACATAAATCTAATGTGTTATTACATAAATTAATAGTGAAAAATCAAGGAATTAGGGGTCAAAAATAGAGGTTAGGGCTAGAACTTAAGAGAAAGGAAAATTGAGGTTTGAGGGAGCATTTGAGCTCGGATTTGAGAGTTCTTGGCATTTGAGCTCGGATTTGAGAATACATCAAGTCCAAAATTCACCCCGTTGGCCATCCAAAATCACCCCGAGGCCCCCGGGACCTTAACCAAAAACACCGATATGATCCAATACCTTATTCAAACTGTCTCAAACCATCAAAACACCACAGTTAACACAAAAATCCTCAAATTACATCAAATTCAAGCCTAAGTTCATCTAAATCTTCCGAAACTCGCATTCGATCAAAAACCCAACCAAAACACCTCCGAATCAACTGAAATTTTGCACACACATCCCAAATCACCTAATGAAGCTACTGCAACTCTTGGAATTCCATTTCAACCTCGGATCAAAATCTCACCTATCAATCGAAATTCACCAAAATGCTAACTTTGCCAATTCAAGCCTAATTCTACACCGGGCCTACAAAATCAATTTCGATCGCACTCCTAAGTCATAAACCATCCCCCCAAAGCTAACTGAATCACCGGAAATCACATTCGAGACCTATAACTCAATAGCCAACGTCCGGTTGACTTTTCCAAAACAAGCCTTCCTTAAAGAGACTAAGTGTCTCATTTTCTACCAAAACCAATCCAAATCAACTCTAACACACCAAATACTTATAATGAAACATGAAGAAGCATAAAACGGGGGAAATGGAGCGGTAACTCATGAGACGACGGGTCGGGTCGTCACATCCTCCCTAATTTAAACAAACGCTCGTCCTCGAGCATACCCAGAGTTGTCCTAGAAGCCAGCCAATGGCTGAATGACCTTACCAAGCATATACCCGAGGGTGATCCCACGTCACCCTATCTTGCATAGGTCCGATAAAACAACATAGCTGAAATTACACAATCCAATCTAGTCCATAAACCATAGAATCACATTGCACTTTTCGAAATCATACACAAGACCAGAACCCCACATCTATATTCAGAATAAGCCTGAACCAGCTGTAGTAACCCATAGCTGCAACCTCAGGTGCAATCATATGATCTACTACATGACCCAAGCACTCAAAACAATAACTTCTATTCACAGCAGTTGTCCACAATGTCACACCTCCTTTTTCACTACACCCGCAAGGGCATAAAGGAGTTTTTTCAATTAAAGGACAATCAGAATGGGATTTATTATTGAGATTTCAGAGTCGCCACTTGGGAGATTAATGGTGTCCCAAGTCACCAGTTAAATCCCGAACCAAGGAAAATATGACTCTGTTAAGAGTCCGTGAACCAAAAATTCGAGTAAGAAATTTTGTTAACCCGGGAGAAGGTGTTAGGCATTTCCGGGTTCCGTGGTTCTCGCACGGTCGCTCAACTGTTGTATTTGGATTTTATCTGATTTCAAAACATGTTTTAGCTTATGTGCTTTTTAATTTTAAACCGCTTTTATTATAATTATTTTTAACGAGAATTGCAACATCGTGAAAACGCATCTCGAACCACATCACATCAATGCACCCGTGGTTGTTGACATATTTTTACTCCGTTGAGATTTGGATTTGGGTCACATAAATGCGCACCCGAGTTTAAGAAGGTAATTACTAAAAGTGTGCCTAAAGCGACCAACGCGTTATTATTTTGGGGAAGGCCATGAAATTCGCTAAACGGCCCATCCCGAATTCTAAGTACTTAACACAATATTTATTGAGGGCCCCACAATTTATGCGTTTTATTTGGCGAGGCTCGTCTCATTTTTATTAAAGGTAAACCTAAAAGTAACTATAATTTTTCTATTTTATTTGTCTCTAATAATAAAGAGAAAAAGTCCTAATTAATTAATATCATCTAATAGTTATTACATTCGAGTCCATGAACCCATATGAATGCCAGTCATTAACCATTTTTGGGCTTGAATGCAGCCCATATGAAAAACCCATAAGCCAAATGGGTGTGAAGGGGGAGTCTGTCATAAGCTTAGGCCCAGGTCTTGGGCTGCATGATAAGCTGTCAAAGGCGCAATTGGCTTGGAAACAGGATGATGGCAAAAACTAAACAAGCGAGGCCAAATGTCTGCTAATATTAAAAAAAAAACAGGATGAAGTCATTCGTAAACTAAAACAGTTAGGAACTCATGCGTGAACTCACCATTTCTTATTAATTAATATTCCAGTTGATAGAAATAACATCCAGGCGTATACTTTAGATTGACGTAATAGTCGAATTCAATGGGAACGGTGATCAAATCATCAAATCATTTATGAAATTGTTCTATCAACCTAGTATGAAATTAACTATCACTAAATGAATAGTAAGCTGGACACAGTGACTTACTAACACAAGCAGATCGCTTATTTTGTATTAATCCAGACTAACAGTTTCTAAACCAATGCTCAAACAATTTTAGACTCTAAAGCTGAATTATTGTAGTCATTACTGAACAGATGCCATTTCCTGTTAAGACAACCCATTTCAACTCGCTTCATCTAACTGTTGATACATAGAAGCCTTGAAATTATTTTCTATTTCAAATAGCATTCGAGTTTCAACAGTTGAACTATACAATAACAAAATTATACTATATCAAAGCAAATGAATGATTATCAATCCATCAGTCCAAGTCTAACTACAAATTTCATCTAGCAAAGCGGAAATTAACATGAACTAGGCTATGATTAAACACAGAAGATTAAATAGGATCAGCAGGAGGACAGTTTTATTCCATGTTTCGAACTCGGAGTTACAGTAGAGGTTCAAATGTGTACCTGGCAATGAAATACGATGAAGGAGAAAAGTAAGTCAGCAAAATAACAACAGCAGATAACAGCAAGGACTAAAGTGCAGTCCAGAAGAGTTCAACAGCTCAGAAATGTTTTAAAACCCATACAAAATCAACAGGTCAACCCACAATAGTGCCAAATAGCCAAAAATGAACACAATACACCATCACAATCAGTAAATGACCAGCAACCAACTCGAACTGATCAGATTCTATGCACACACAACTCGAACTACTTTTAAATCTCCATGTTAAACAAAAACAGCAAAATTCAAGTTACTTTAGGTCCAAAGTAAGCTAAAATATTGATTTAGAGGCTGAAATTTGAAATGCCCTAAAGG
Source organism: Nicotiana glauca (assembly GCA_026770625.1). Taxonomy (NCBI): domain Eukaryota; kingdom Viridiplantae; phylum Streptophyta; class Magnoliopsida; order Solanales; family Solanaceae; genus Nicotiana; species Nicotiana glauca. The sequence continues at coordinate 35,390 of MU722054.1, forward strand.
AGAAACAATGAAATAGTTTTTTTTTTGGATTTTTTTGCTATATTTGCCCTTTTGGATTTTTAGTAGGGATCTAAGATCTAAATAGGAGGTTTCAATTTCTACCCATTTGAAATTCAAATCTAAAACTTCAGATTTGTAGGAGAGGTTTGGGGGAAATTTTTGGGGTTCCAAAACTTGTGAATGAAGTAAGGGGACTGCCTTTTTATAGAAAAATCAGCTGCCAATTCCAGATTTTATTTTTTAACACTTTAGTCCCTGATTTCCTAACTTGTTACTCAAGTTAATACACTACAATTACTGAAATTACACTAAAGTCTTACTTTGGAAGGTCTTAGAAGACTCTAGTGTTAACTACCATGTTCTACCCGATTTTAAATGCCTAAACTACCCCTGAATATACCCTAAAATTACTTAAATAGGTCACAATTAACCCAGCCTTTTGACTGAACTATGAGTAATTATCAAAACAAATCAGCTTTAACCAATTCACCTAAACTAATAAACTTTTAGAAATCCAAATAAACTGACAAGGCTAACAACATTCTAACAAATCAGAAAACAATTAACAAGAAAGCTAGTCTAATATTTAGCTAATAAAATCTAAAATTTTACAAAAATCTAACTACCACAGAATGGCATCAAGACGATGAATTAACCAAGTAAAAACATGTTCAATCATGAATCATGAACAGAGTTTAAGATAAAATTCCAACTATCATAACCAGAAAGACTGACATGATTAAACCTAATCAGCATTAACAATTAACGAAGAAGAAAAGAGAGAATCATAGAATTTAAAAATTATGGACAAAATCAAACACTAATTACACAAATAAACCAAACAAAGTTAAACAAATTTAAACAGATTAACTATAGAAACTTACTGGTTAAGACTAAAATTGCTTGGCCCATCTAAATTGATTTTTTATTAATGTTATTTGTCTATTTAGTCAGAAATAGACCTATAACATCGAACAAAAACCAATTGACTCCAGAATCGAAATAGACCTAACTTTGCAAACCCTAGATTTGAAATTCATGGAGTTTGGGTGGGATTTGAGGGGTTTTGGTAAAGGGTTAGGGATAAGGGATGTCATGGGAGTGTAGGGTATGAATTTGGGGTCGTTTGGACAAGGTGAGGTTTTGGCCGGAAAATTTGGATTCAATATTTGAGCTTTTTGGCTATGATTCGAAGAAAACAAACACTAGATATGGAAAGAGGAGGAGAATGAGAACAACTGATGAAAATTTGAGTCGATTTGGACGTCGGCCGCCGTCGGCGGCGATTTTCGGCCGGCGGAGCTAGGGCAGAGGGCGGCGGAGGCGTGGTGGGGCGATGGTGGAGTTACAGGGAAGGGGACGGTACGAGGATGGAGGGTGCTTGGTCTCTAGGGTTCTTCAAAGACCAAGACACTTTTATTTAATTCTTAAAACTAATCATGGCCGTTGGATGATAATAGATGAATGGCTGAGATTAATTGGGATTTAAATACTTTAAACGTTGTCGTTTGCATATGATACTACGTCGTTCTGAGGCCTGGAAAAGAAATTGGACCGGGCATCGGGGAGACTTAGGCCTGGGGTAGGGCATTTTGAGAAGGTTCGTTTAGGCCTGATTTTTGGCCCCAAAGACTTGGCAGCCTATTTTCTTTCTTTTATTTATTCCTCTTTGTTTTTCTTCTTTTTATTTCTTTTTTTTATTTTTTGTTTTCATTTTGTATTTTTATATTTTTTCTAATTTTATTAAAATGCTGAAAAAAACAAATTAACACTAAAATCTAATTCCCTATCCATTAATTTCTAATTAAAATGCAAACTAAGACATATTTAAACTAAAAATGCAAAAAGGACCATTTTTGTTATTTTCTTTGTATTTTATTCTAAAACAACTTAACCGCTAATTAATCCTAAAATATAAAATTAAATCCTAAATGCAAGTGTCAAGTATAATATTTTTATATTTTTTTCATATGAATAAAAATGCACAAATAAAATGCAAAATATTATCAAAAAAATAACACAAAAATTCACAAAAATAATAAAGAAATCATTTTGTTTGAATTTTGGGAATAATTCATATATAGGGCAAAAATCACGTGCTCATAGCTGCCCCTCTTTGTTAGGAAACATGAAAAATTTTCGTGTAAAGATAAGTGAGCGGAAACGAGCGAATTTTGCCCGTTCGAATATTTCGTGTAAAGCATTTTTGAAAGAGTTGACCGCACCCTACTTCAGAGGTTGCCTACATATCCTGGGCTAAGCAGGAATCAGGTCAGTGTAGTTCGGGAAGGTTTGGTAGCTGGGACTACCAGGAGCTGTGATTTCATTGCTGTTACTGCTGCTACTGCTCGTTGGCCTCCTTATTACACCGTGTCAAAATAAAAAGAAGCTAGCCTAAGCTATGATCTATGAATTACAAAAATGTCCTATCTATGTCTTCAAACTTGCTCTTGTGTTGCCTTGAACTTGTATTCTTCCCATGGAATCCTTGTTGTTGCCTTGCATTATGATCGAAGATATTTTTCCATTCCTCCAAGTGATGCTTGACTGCTAAAATTTGAAATATATGCCTCTATTTTCCAGGCGGGCTCCTGACTGCTGACGCTTGAAAAGTATTTCCTTGTTCTCCAGGTGGGCTCCTGACTGCAACAAAATAGAAAAAAAATATTTTTGCCCCAGTTTGGTGACTGGGTACAACATGTTATCAAATATTAAAAATTAAAAGCTAAAATTTGAATTGTACTTCTCATGTTCTCCAAGTGGGCGTCTGATTGTTGATCTTGACTCCCTTGTTCTCCAGGTGGGCTCCTGAATGCTTAACTTGAAAAGTATTCCCTTGTTCTCTAGGTGGGCTCCTGATTGCTGGACTTTGAAACGTATTCCCTTGTTCTCAACGTGGGCTCTTGACTGCAACAAAATAGACAAACAAAAAAAATTTTGTGCCCCAGTTTGGTGGCTGGGTACAGCATTTATCAAATATTAAAAATGAAAAATCTAAAATTTGAATTGTACTTCTGATTGCTGAACTTGAAAAGTATTCCCTTGTTCTCCAGGTGGGCTCCTGATTGCTGAACTTGAAAAGTATTTCCTTGTTCTCCAGGTGGGCTCCTGACTGCAACAAATAGACAATCAAAGAAAATTTTCTGCCCTAGTTTGGTGGCTGGGTACAGTATGTTATCAAATATTAAAAATTGAAAGCTAAAATTTGAATTGTACTTCCCTTGTTCTCCAGGTGGGCTCCTGACTGCAACAAAATAGACAAACAAAGAAAAAATTTTGCCCCAGTTTGGTGGCTGGGTACAGCACGTTATCAAATATTAAAAATTAAAAATCTAAAATTTGAATTGTACTTCCCTTGTTCTCCAGGTGGGCGCCTGATTGCGGATCTTGAAATGTATTTCCTTATTCTCCAGGTGGGCTCCTGAATGCAACAAAATAGACAAAAAAGAAAATTTTCTGCCCCAATTTGGTGACTGGGTACAGCATGTTATCAAATATTAAAAATTAAAAGCTAAAATTTGAATTGTACTTCCCTTGTTCTCCAGGTGGGCGCCTGATTGTTGATCTTGAAAAGTATTCCCTTATTCTCCAGGTAAGTTCCTGATTGCAACAAAATAGACAAACAAAGAAAATTTTCTACCCCAGTTTGGTGACTGGGTACAGCATGTTATCAAATATTAAAAATTAAAAGCTAAAATTTGAATTGTACTTCCCTTGTTCTCCAGGTGGGCGCCTGATTGTTGATCTTGAAAAGTATTCCCTTGTTCTCCAGATGGGCTCCTGATTGCAACAAAATAGACAAACAAAGAAAATTTTCTGCCCTAGTTTGGTGGTTGGGCAAACTTGCGAGTTGTTACTTAAGCTATTGATACGATGGTGAGAGTAAAAATAAAGACTTTATTGGCATGTACGTCCCTTGTGAGTGAAACTATTTAACTGAGATTTTTATCCTAGGAGAAAATTCATCAGACTAGGTTTTCTGTTATCTTACGAGAAAGATTCATCAGACTGAGATGCAGACCCTAGGAGAAGATTCATCAGACTAGGCTTTCTATTATCTTGTTATCTTAAGAGAAAGTTTCCTCAGACTAAGATTCTGATCCTAGGAGAAAGTTCATCGGACTAGGGTTTCTATCTTAGGAGGAAAAATCTGAAAAGTAATGGCAACATTTTATGCACACTAGCAAGATAGGCAAGGCCAAAGACTTGAGAAACTTCCCTTTTGTCGGCTTTCCTCTTCTTCCTTTTCTTCTTTTCATTTCCTTCCTATTGTTTAACCGACTTTCTTGCACTGCTTTGTTTCTGTTTCAAACAAAGAAAACTTGTGAGTTTAAAATGTGGTGGTTGGTTTGGTGTCCTTGAACTTTGAGGGCGATTGCTCCTTCGCTTCCCAAGAAGATTGACGTTCACTTGAAGACCTTGATTGTTTCCGGACTAGACCCTTTTCTCTATCATCCTCATCACATAAAATGCCTCCTCCGTTTGGAACTGTTACCCTCTATTTGTTGTATTGCATGGATTGGAATCTCCCCCACTTTTATTGCTCCTTCACTCGTCATGATAACGGATTCCCTTCGAAGATCTTGCTTGTTTATTGGACTAACCACTTCCCAGAAAATACCTCTTTTCGTCCAAACCCAATACCCTCGGTCTGTTGTACCGCTCATACCGACATTTGCCAAACCTTTGTGTTTCACATTGTCCCTAAAGCATGTTGATTGTTACCATCTCCAGTGTGCATGTTTCTCTTTCTTGATCTAAACCACCGGCCCTGGCCTTGGGGTCTATCACCTTTGATTTCTGTTTGGCTTGTCACTGGTCTACCATCCTTCTGTCAATCCTACCACAGCTAATATCTTTGATCCATTCACCAAACCCCTTCCATCTTGTTGCCTTGTTCATGCATTGATACATACAAAACCCTGTTCTTGTATTTCACATGAATCCCAAAGTATTTGATTGGGGCCAACTCACTGGGCCTGCTGTTTCCTCTTGGCTTGACACCTGGATGTGTTCCCCAAATCCCGTTTTGTGCAATTGGAAAGCTGGTGGAAAATTTTGAAGTCCTTTCTCACTTGTTATGACGAGACAGACTCAAGAGGAGGAAGTAAATGGGACAACAGGAATATAATAGGAGGACAATGAAAGAGATGGTTCCTAACAAGAAAACTACGAATTAGAAACCTATCGGATGTGGATACCGACTCTAATGATCTTGGCATGCACCTGAGGCCTGTTCTGTTTAGCAAATCTAATGTTCGGCTCTTGTTGTACCTTTTTGCCATGAAAATGGGGTTCAATGCTCCGCTTACCCGCTCTTATTCACAATCCTTATTCGACTTGTAGTGCCCGAAGGGTTTTCACCATCAAGCCTCTCTCATTTTGGTGTTTCTCTCATCTCACCGTTGCCTTATGGTGCCCATGAAGGTTTTCACCAATAAGACTCTCTCATTTTTTATTTCTCTTAGTTTTCATCGCATTGCAGTACCCGTGAGAGTTTTCATCAACAAGACTCTCTCATTCTTCATTTCCCTTGTTTGGACCGGAGTATTGCCCCTGGCATGAATCACCTCTTCTTGCTTGACTTAGCATCTCTCGAAGACTGATCGGAAGGTCTTTCTTTGGATCGTAATGTGGGCTTTTGGATATGGTTAGGAAAAAAGGGTATCAAAGCTCAAAACAATTCAACACGGGTTCAATAATTATAACTTTCGGAACCGGATTTCTCACAACAACCATAACTTATGCCCTAGTTTCCTTCTTGGGGACTTTTGGATTTTTGTTTTGGTGTGACTGAACCTCAGAGAGGCTGCCTACGTACCCTTTCGGGATCTAGTCAAACGTAGTTCATGCGACTACATTTGTTGTTGCGGTCTTTTCCTTTCTTCCAGTTTTCCTTTTCTTTCTTTTAATTTCTTTCTTTTCTTTTTCTTTCCTCTTCTTTTCTTTTCTATTTTTTTCTTCTTTTTTTTTCTTTTCTTTTCTCTTCTTTTCTTTTCTTTCCTTTTTCTTTTCTCTTTTATTTTCTTTTCGTTTTCTTTTTTCTTTTTTTTCACTGTTTTCCTCTTGTTTCTCCACTGATTTTCCCAGCTCGGGCTTTTGATTCCTTAAGAGGGGTATGAAAGAAAATAACTGAGTCTCAACGAGGTAACAAAGGATAAAGTATTTAGATAGCAGAATAAAATACCTTCGTCATTCCAATCTCCAAAACATGTCAAGTACAAACTACACAATTAAACAAGCTGAGGAAAACACACATAATACCTTTTGATTGATTCACATATTTGCCTTCTGTATTTGTCAATTACCTAGAACCATTGGACAACAATCTCGGTACCACGAACGGTCCCTGTAGACTTGGGGCAAACTTGCATTTGGCTTCAAATCGATGCGGCATGATGCTTTTCAACAGTATTTATTTATGTTCTATCTGCCTCCAGTTTCACTTGATTTGGGCTTAAAGTGATCTCAGAATGCCTTTACTTATTTCCCTCGGATGTCCTTAAATATTCAACATTGTTTCATTGCTTCAATTACTAAACTGACTTTGAAAAACCAGGTTGAGCATTATGCGTGCATGTCATGTCACTAGAACCAGCATGAAAAGAATTGTAAAAGGAGAAGGGAACCAAATAAAATGACTAGAAATGGCGAGATACAGAGAATTGCATTAGACTGACGGTGAAAGGGTTTAAACCACAAAACAAGCGAACTAAACTAGTTACAGCCTTTGAACAAACCTAGACGGCACTAAACAAGCTGGTATGACGAAACAAAGCGAAGTGAAAAGATATAAGGGTTTGAGTCACAAGACAATGTCCGGATTACAACCCTGCAAATAACCCGGACAACAGAAATGACAACAAAATAAACCACCAAAACTCCAAGAAATGGAGCGTCTTCCAATTACCCAACAGGGCGTCTTAGCCACTGAATTTCATGCCTAGACTGCTAGAATTTTCACAAGTCCCCATCAAGTTGTTCTGGGCAAACTGCTTCTGGGTTTCTTCTGCCGGCTCATTCTCATAAGTAATCATACCCACCATATGCGGCTCATTATGCACAGGAGATAGACTTTGGCCAATGTTTGCTACATCTGGACTTTGCACGACGATGTCTCCTGGATTGATAAGCTTCTAAATTGCATTCTTCATATTCCAACATTTCTTTATACCGTGCCCCAGGGCACCTGAGCAATATGCGCACTTTTGAGAAAGATCGAACTTCTTTGGAGGAGGGTTCGGTGCTTTTATCTGAATTGGCTTCAACATGTCCAGTGTCCTTAACCGCTGGAACATACTGGCGTGTGATTCTCCCAATGGAGTGAATGTTTTCTTCTTCCGCAACCTCTCACCCTTAAATACTGGATTGGGCCGAAAACCTGATCCGGGGTGTTTTTGGTAAACTCGCGGGGGTAGATGGGTATTTCGAGGAGCTGGGTACTGTGATGGGCGACTTTGAGAGTTCTGTGCACAAGGATAACCACGGGCACAATGTCGAGGCTGGAAGTGTTGATCAAGAAGACCTATCGGATCGTCTTTTGTGTTCCTCTTTCTTCCAACCAAGCTTACTGGCACGTTCTGAATGGCTTTCGAACAACTCACGATTTTGCCTGATTTGATTCCTTCTTCTACTAGTTCCCCCATTTTTAACACATTATTGAAAGGTTTCCCCAAGGCTGGGATCAAATGATTGTAGTAGCTGGGTCCCTGGGCCTGTAGAAAAAGCTTGACCATTTCTTCTTCATTAATCGGGGGAGTGGCTCGAGCATCTTTCTCCCTCCATCTGAGCCCAAACTAACTAAAGATTTCCTCTGGCCTTTTTTCCATCTTTGATAGCGAGGTGCGGTCTGGGGTAACACTTGATTTGCATTGAAAGTATTGGACAAAGTCTTGAGCCATGTCACCCAATGTAAGTCACTCATCGACATCTTGACGGGTATGCCAGTCCAAGGCTGCCCCAGTTAGGCTTTCACTGAAATATGCCATCATTACGTCATCTTTCTCCCTAACGATCCTCATTTCGTTGCAATAGACCCTCAGGTGGGCCACCGGATCTCTACGCCCATAGTACAAGTTAAATTTTGGTACTTTGAACCCTGCAGGCATGCTGCCCTGGCCTTCCACTCTTCGCTTGTCCCTAAAGGACTGTTCTGTGCTTTTCAACTTCTTGGGTACCCCATCTCGCTCTTCTCTTCCCGTAACCCTTTTTTTTAGCACGAAGCTGCTCATCCCGGAAGCTCTTCTTGTATAAATTGATGACCTTGCGGGCACCCTTTGAGGGGTGATATTGGGTATTGTGAGCTTTGAGTGGGTATTCATTGTTTGGGGTAATGGATATGACATGGGAGTAATTTCGGGAAGATGTAACTGGAGGATGAGTGATGGAGTTATTAGGGTAGTTGGGAAAATTGTGATAAGCGGGTGTATCTGGGGAATACGGAGGATCATTTGGCGCTGTGTTTGGAGCTTGGGTAAGGGCAGCATCTGGAAAAATCGGTGGTGGCGGGGGTGGTGCCTTCCCAGTTATCCAGGCTTGGTACATGTCTGCCACGTGTTGTCTTAACATTCGTACCTCTTTACCCAACCCATTATCCCATTCAACCAACTGATGTCGGGCACCGGTATCAACCAACTCAGTTCTATTGTCGTTCGCCATTGCCTTTTGTCCTTGTGTTGCAACGAAGAATTACCGCTTTAAAACCACAAATCAACCACCCTTCTAGAATGACATGACAAAAATGAAGCCACCACGTTAGCGTTAGGGCATTTAACACATTGGTAACAGTTTTTGATCGGTCGCATGCGTCATCCCGACTTTTCCTTATTTCCAATTGCAAACTTTCTCTTCCTTTGTTTTTCTTCTTTTTCTCTTTTTTTTTCTTCTCTTTTTTTTCTCTTTTTTTCTCTTTTTCTCTTTCTTTTTTTTTCTGCCTTCTATTTTCTTCCTTTCTTGATTTTCTTTTCTTTCTTGTTTTTCCGCTATTTTCTTTTCTTTTTACCTTTTTGTGGTTTTGCGTCTCTTTTCTTTTTTCCTTTTTTCCTTTGGTTATGGTCGAATCCTACGTGGATTGTCTGCGTATCATGATCCCGCATGAATCAGACCGAGCGTAGTTCTTGCAAATTGAATGCAAAAATAAAGGGATAAATTTTGGGATTTTCATCTTATATTAATAAGAGATACTAGACTATTTGTTTTTCTTGAAGGGAAACTACAAAATCAGACTCAAAATAACCAACTACAAACTCGATGATTAAAAACTAGGTCAAGAGTATATCGAAACTTCACATCCTGGGGCCCGCGGGCCATCTGTCACGAACCAAACCCCGGTCGTGATGGCGCCCGACACATTGCTAGGCAAGCCCGACCATTACCCGTTAACCAATCCAATTATTATTTCAAATTTTTTCCAATTTAGGTAAAATATCCTGATTTCATAATCATGATAAGAGTGCGGAAATCAAAACAAC
>MU722058.1:0-11317 GCA_026770625.1 Nicotiana glauca
GTTTGTCTCCTGGGTGGTTCCCGAGGACGGAAGTTATTCTGGGGTGGTTGGGGATTATAGTGGTTTTGGTAAGGAAGCTGGTTTCTGGGAGGTGGAGCTTGGTTCCGATTGATTTATTGCGGTGGTCTGCCATAGGGTTGAGCATTCATGACCATGTACGGCTGAGGAGCATAGGCCACATCCTGATGGGGGTAGTAGTGTTGCGGGGTTCTTTCTGGAAAATGGGGCGTGGGGTTACGATATTCTCTTGTTCCTGACACTGCCATGGACGTCTCTTCCTTTTTCTTCCCCTTTGTTATTCCTCCGGACCCACTTTGGATGGCTTGGGAGGTTGCTCTTATGGCTGCCTGGCTCAAAATTCTTCCCGTTTTCAAACCATTCTCTACCATTTCCCCAATTTTGATTGCTTCTGCAAAAGGCTTTCNCGGCGTATTCTCTAAAATTCTCTGAGGATTTCTTCTTTTGATTTGTCAGAGAATTCCTATCCGATGCAATGTCTATGTTGTATTGGAACTGCCGAATAAAGTCTCGGGCGAGATCATCCCATATATGCCAATGGGAGATGTCTTGATCCATAAACCATTCGGAGGCAATACCGATCAAGCTTTCCCCGAAGTATGCCATCAACAATTCTTCCCTGCCACCGGCTCCTCGCAACTGGTTGCAATACTTCTTCAAATGAGCGATGGGGTCGTCGTGCCCATCATACTTTTCAATTTTAGGTATTTTGAAACCTGACGGCAAATGGACATGCGGGAACATACATAGATCTGCATAGGAGACACTCTTCTGCCCGCTCAAACCTTGCATGTTCTTCAAACTTTGCTCGAGGCTTCTCATTCTCTTGGCCATCTCATCCTGCTCGGACGCTCTGGGATTTTGGTCTTGCCCAGGTATAAACTCGTATTGAGGATGCTGAGGGTATGCATTGGCAGTAAACCGGGTAGGTTCCAATGAGAAAGATGGTGCTTGGAATGTGAACGAGGATGAGTCACAGTTAGGCCTGTGCAAAGTGGGTTGTGCCGCAGCTGGACAAGGTGGTGCGGTGAATGTGTTTAAGGTCGCACTTGTCGCCGACACTTGGGGGTGAGACTCAGAAGGTGATCCGGCGAAGTGGGATGACATGGTAGGATACCCGAATGGGGTAGTTGGGTAACTGATGGGGACGTTGGAAGTCCCACTTGTTCTAGGAAACAGTTCGGGGAATCCAGGGATTGCACTTGGCAGTTCTCTCCCATTGTTCCAGGCGTCCCACATTTCCATTATGCGGAGACGTAGGATTCTGTTTTCTTCAGCAGTTGCTGATTCGGAAGTTGGGATGGCCGAGATTGAACTCTCCTCTGGGACAGGAATTGTTGGTAGAGGAAACATTTCTACACTCCCTTTCGACCTTGTGAAGTAAGTGTGAACACTTCCTTTTGACTTTGTGACGGACGGCTTAACACTTCCCTTCGACCTCGTAAAGTACGAATGTGAGGCCAGACTACCATAAAACCAACCACACTTCTATAAGACTTGATACTCGCAGCAAGCAAACGGTTAGTTTGAAACAAATAATAGATAGGTAATCTCACGTTGGGGTGTGATGCACCTATACAGTTAAATTGGTTTCTACATGTTTTGCATTGGTTGCATGCGTCATTCCGGCTTCTTTTCGCGCTCTTCTTTTAAATGCTTCCCAAACTTTCCTTTATTTATTCTTCTTTCCTTTTGTTTTTCTATTATTCCCTTTTTTTCTTTTTTTCTTTTTTTCTTTTTTTCTTTTTTTTTCATTTTCTTTTAGTGGTGGTCGAATCTTATGTGGATTGCCTACGTATCATGTCCCCGCATGAATCAGACCGAGCGTAGTTCTGGCTACATTGGGAATGGAGTAAATATACTAAATCATTTTTTTTTTTTGGAAATTTTTTAAAGAAATGCTTTTAGAAGAAGAAAGGAAATATATTTTTTTGATTTTTGATTTTTGATTTTTTTTATTTGATTTTGATTTTTGTTTTGTTTTTTGAAAGAAAGACTCCTAAAAAAATTATTTTCTTTTGAACTTTGGGAATTTTAGAAGTAAAAACATTTTATTTTTTTTGAATTTTCATTTGTTTTTTCTCTTTTTCTAAAGAAGAAATAAAATATTTTTGGATTTTGGAAGTTTCCTCTTAATTTTTGAAAGAGTGACTTCTAAGAAAATGTTTTGAATTTCTGAGTTTTTTTTTTTATATTTATTTACAAAAGATCTTCTAAAGAAAAGCGCAAAAATATTTTTGAACTTTTGCAAACATTTTATGGACATTTACAAAAAGGACATCTAAAGAGTATTTTTTGGATTTTTTTTTATTTTCTTTTTGGATTTTATTTTTTGGAAAAATACTTCAAAAATGAAGGAAACCCGTACTTTGGATTTTGATTTTTATTATTTTTTCTTTTTTCGCATGAAAGACATAAGAAATAAGGAAACCATATTTTTTTTTTTGAAGTTAAAAAAACTATTTTCTAAGGAAAGATTTCTAAAGAAAGAAGTAAAGGAAAATATTTTTTGGATTTTTTAAAAATTGGGGTCGAAACTGATGAGGTTTGCCTACGTATCTCATATCATGTGAGAATCAGACTCGCGTAGTTCAACCAAAACAAACTATTTTTAAAAACGAAACCTTTTTTTTCTTTCATTTTTTTTTTCCATTTTTTTTTTAAAATTCAACAGAGTTTCGACATTATTCGGGCGTTGGTATTTTTAGAACATGTGATTAAATCCCTTAACCCTATACACTGCTATTTCTTTCTCCAACTCTCTTTTTTTTTTCTTTTTTTTTCAAATAAGCCGGTCACCATGCAGGTCCGAAACAAATAAATGCACAAACAAGATGCATCATGGTGGTCTTTTCGTTTCAGGTACACCTGTCCTAGACAGACCCAACCCCTGTGTTGAGTCTCCTAAGTCGAAAATGCACATGATGCGAACAAACGTTCCTACTAGGGATCCGGCATGAGGCTTTGTTATTCTAAGTTAACATCCTATTGGAGAAAGCATCTAGACTGGCTTACTCGAGCGGACAACTCGAGCCGAGGAGGGTCAGTGTCCCGGTAGCATTGCTTTCCGGCTTAACTGGCGGTGCTCCCCGCCTAAAACATGTGTGACTAGAAATCCTTCACGGGGTGCCAAGCACCTCGGCTATCTCAAAGAAAGCGGGCTATGTCAAGCAAATGCCCAATTTTAATTTCAAGAAGACTCAGAGGAGAAATGGATATCGGCAGTTTATATACAGTTCACAAAATATCAAAGCGGTAGAAGAAACATTTAGCACATTAAAACAAACATATAATAAAATCAGATAATAAATAAGCCAAATACAACAATTATTCAAAGCTCGAATTCTTAAAACCCTGAATCGGTGATTCTGGGTTTGTTTCCCCAGCAGAGTCGCCAGAGCTGCCACACCTCCTTTTGGCGCGCCCTACCCCGGGGGGTAAACGCGAGGGAGTTTTTCCATTTAAAGTGACAATATTCGAAATGAGATTATTTGTTTATTTTTTAGAGTCGTCACTTGGAATAAATTATGGTGTCCGAAGTCACCTGATTTATTTAAATCCCGAATCGAAGAAATTTTGACTTTTCAAATGAAGTCTGCGAACCAGAAATTCTAAGTAAGGAATTCTGTTGACCCGAGGGAAGGTGTTAGGTACCCCCGGATCCCGTAGTTCTAGCACGGTCGCTTAAATCATTGCAATGGCTAAATATCTGATTTTTATACTTATTGTAACTTATATGCTTTTATAAAACTTCAAAAACCGCTTTTATTATTCTTAGGAAGATTTCAACGTAATACAAAACATGTGTTTGGATCACGCCGCGTGAAATGCGCCTGCGTTCCACGACATATCTTATTTGACGTTGTTTGGATTTTAGAACCGGTTTATATGAGATACACCTCCGGGTTTATAACATGTTCGTTATTATTAGTATCCGAAGGTATTGCATCAAATCCCAACTAGTGAAGCAGGACACTCTGTCTACTACATACTACCGAGTAGAAACAGTATCTTGAAAGGTTTTTCTGATATTACGTGAATAGAAGCACATATTGGCAACTTTACAACTACTTCCTAAATAGTAGGAGAAGAAATAGCTTTTGACCAATTCATTACTAATAAATATATATCACTAGTTTTGCTCCTAATTTCTTGAGCTGATTTGCTGGCCGATTAAAGTATAACATTCACCCAAAAATAATCATTGTTTCCAACATGATTTCGGATCTAATTTTTTAAGAAAAACAAGAAACACAAATAAAAGGAAATAAACACCTTTGAGCTAAGTTATGAACACAACTACTGTTCAACAATAACATGGCCAAATCCTAAAGTAGATACATATTACTTCCAAAGGACAACATAAATCAGAAAAGAGACAGATTAAAACTAATATAAAAAAAACCAAGAATTTGTCACTAAACATCAATGCATTTATTCCATTTCCTGACTTCCAATTTGCAGAATCACATTACTTTGAATTTTCGGAAATGTGTACCTGGAATTCAACGGCAGAAAATGGAGAAAGAAGAGATCAGTAGCAGCTCACAAACACAGCAAGCAAACAGCAAAGCCCCACAGTAGCACAAAGAGAACAACTTAGAACCAAGCAGAAATCGAAACTAGTTTGAAACTATACGGCCAAACGAACTACACCCCACACAGGCCAAACAAACAGACAAAGTATTTTGAATCTTCACTATATGACAGGAAGCAGGATAACTTTAACTGTTTCTCTCTCAGGACTAATATAACAGTTTTGGACAGGATTTCCTAGTTCAAACTGTTATTCTGAATCTTTTAAAAGGCTTATGGAAGCTGAATTTAGCTGTTAGCTGGAAAGCAAACTCCAGAAAGGGGTAATAGAACAGTGTTTCTTTTAAACTCTTACTGATTTCAAAAACTGGAAGGAGCCTCTCTAAAACTGGATTTTAGGATCAATGGATAGAGCATAAGAAAACTGATGGTTTCTTTTCAAATGTGATTTCTGAAACTGATTCCAAGGCCAAACGAAGAACTCTTAAGAAAATTCTCTTAGAACTGACCAAAACTCTCTGTTTTCTAAGCTTTTCTAATCTCTTTCTAGGCTGATTTTTTCACCCCCTTTCACTACTGTTTGATCCTCTTTTATACCCAAAATACAAAATTTTTTCCAGCCTGTTCTATCACTCAAACTTTATTAAAAGAAAAGCATTTCCCTGTTATTCCCTGAAGAACCACTACTGTCTGTTTTTGTTATTAAATGAAACAGGTGTGGGCAGCCTGAATATTAAACTCAGGCGTGCCTGACAACACATGGCCTCCCACTTAGTCATAATCACAGCCTGTTAATTCCTGTGTCTGTTTTAAAACTAATACTCTCCTTAATCAATAAAGCCTAGGCCGGTTAACCAATCTAAAACAGGTTCATATAACCAATTCAACGACATTTAAACGAACGAACAATTTGATTAAACGACGACTGCCTAAATGATTAAAACATCGTGATGAATTAAATCTTCACATGAAGAGACTAACATTGGCTCGAACAAAACAGAAATGGAGAAAGAGAAGAAGAGATAATGAAACTGAAACAACAAAAAAACTAAAAGATAACAATGAAAGAAAAGAGAATTGAGAAACAAGTACCTGGAAAATCAATGGCGGACCAAACAAACGAAACTGCCTATCGCCTCTCTTTCATATTTGGGTTGAAACAAAGTTTAACTGCGTGTTTTCCACATGAGAACACTCGGCTAAACTCTGATTCAAACCAAACGATGCCTCACAGACCACGTTCGAACTTCGAGTTAAAAATCAGGGGTTCCTATTGCTTTTGGTGTTCGAAGAATTGGGGTGGGGTTTGAAGGGCAATGGAGGTGGTTATGGGATGGGGGAAGCCTAGGGGTGGTGGACTGTGGGTTTGGAGTCAAAGGGAGGCGCCGCCGTGGTTTTTGTGGCGGCGGCTAGGGTTCTTAAATTGAAATCAAGATTCGAAGCATTCGGGCTTGATTCGAGGGAAAGTAAGCACGGGGTTGGGATGGGGAGATCGTGGGGGTACGATGGTGTGAAAGTGGGGTTGGTTGGGTGAGTTATGGTTCCGGCGGATTCTTCGATCTAAAATTCGAGCCGATCCGGGACGATTCGAGGTTAGTGGAATGTGGTTTTGGAGAGAGGGGATCATGGTGGTTCAGTGGTGTTAAAATGGTGGCATTTGGCCATCGGCCGTCGCCGTAGGCGATTTCCGGCGGGCGGTCGACGGTGTTTTGCGGTGGTTGTTCAGAGACGATGGGGGGTGTTTGGGAATGAGATGAATAACGGGGGTTTGGGGGTTTTGGTATAGGGAATGTTAATCAATTAATCTGGGCCGTTGGATGGTGAGAACCAATGGTCCAGATCAAATCACTCAAGCCAAACGGGGTCGTTTTAGGCTTAACCGGGGCGGGTTTGGTTTGATAACGGGTCAGACGGGTAGGGTTTGGACGATTTGGATCGTTGATCAAGTGAGATCAACGGTCTGGATGGGCGTGATGGAACGACGTCGTTTGGGACGTCTGAGAGGCTTGGGCCAATTGGACCGGGTAATGGGTGCGATTTGGGCTGGTGAGTGAGGGGTATTTGGGCCTGATCTTGGGTCAAATTGGAATGGCCCAATCCGATTTCCTTTTTGTTTTAATTTCCTTTCTTCATTTCTAATTCCTAATTTATTAAGAAACAAAATTCTAAATTACGTTACAAAAATCAAATTAACTTATGAAAAATACTAATTAACTTTTACTAACAAATAACACACATAATTAAATATCAATTTAAAAATAAATCACACAACTAGACCTTTAAATGCTAAATGTAAAGTGTATTATTTTTTGTGATTTTTATTTTTGTAAAACAAAACTTAATTACTCCTAATAAATCCTAAGTAAAATGCAACATATTTTTGTGTTTTATATTAATTTAACAAATAAACACGCACAGACAAATGCAAACAATAAGGAAAAATTACACAAAAATTTACAGAAAATCACACACAACACAAAACTATTTTATTTTGAATTTTTGGGAGCGATCCTCACATAAAGCAAAAATCACGTGCTCACAGATATGGCTCAAGTGGTGAAGTTATCAAAAACCTGCACAAATGACATGTGAAATTTCTAAACTTTCATCATTGAACAAACATATGCTATCCAAGATCTCCATATATAGATGTATATAGAGCTCCTCATTGGCTCAAAATAGATGCAAAAGTAAAGCACGGATACCTCCGAGGACATCAGAATAAGAAATCTAAAAAAGTACTATGTATAATTGATGAAGCGAAATGATGTAAAATTTCACTTACTTTGAAAGAATTCATGGCAGCTGGAAGCAAGAGTTATATATGCATAACAATGTCACTATTCCTATCTTATCCCGATATCTAGGAATGTAATAGATTGAACTCCAATTTAGTTTTTAATTTATGCTATATTTAATAAAGATTTGGCTGGTGAGATGCAACTAAATAATTAGAATAAAAATTATAATACTCAGAACGCACCTACAAGGCTCTTAAGCTCAATTATGCCAAATTTGAACAAGAAAAAGAAGAGGACAATGTGAAAACAAATTAAAGCACTTACCTGCTACTGTCGAAAGCATTGTTCCTTTTTTCTTTCGTTTCACTTTCAAATACCTGTGCATTCATTCAAATTTGTCCATCCATTATGTTCCACCCAAACCTACAAAGTCAGTAATATTGCAATATTACAATACTTAAAAAAGAACATACTGATTTCTTATTTCCTACCACATATAAAGGACTTAATGCTTCTGCAACTGGCATTTACCTTCACAACAATAATTGCACATGCACTCTAAATAATATGGATCAAAACTTAATTCTTAAAGCAGTTGAGTTAATATTTTCATCCGACAGAAACCAATCTCTCGTCAACCGAAGTCTAACAGTATTTACCTAAAAAAAAAAGTAATAAAGTATCTATTCCGAAATATATACATGTACAAAAAAGGCAAAATGTCGGCATGCATGTAATGAATCCAGCAAGTCTGAATCCAAAATAAGGGAAAACTAACACATATCCGAAAATCCCCCATGATCAAGAGGCATAATATTAAAATTGAGCAGAAATGGCAAATGTTGTTGCGAATATAATAGATGCGATAAAGAAATAGCAACCAGAATGACAAAGTTACAGACCAAACTAAGAAGAAGGTGAAAAAGAGGAAGGGAAGAAAGACGAAGCCGAAAGAGCATCGTACATAGATCTTAGGAAATTTCAAAAAAAAAAAACAGGAAAAAGATGATTAAAAAATAAAATTAAGCAAAAGTCTAAGAGGAAGAAGAACAGAAACTCACCAGAATGAGAGACAAAGAGAAAGTAGAATAAAAAAGAAATGGAAAGAGAGATATGCTTTTAGATTGCATAGAAGAAGTCCTGGTTGAACAGCGTAAATTGATCTAGAAAGAGTTGGAGCATTTTTACCAAAGTGCCTTATCAAAATGGCCCTATTCTACGAAGCGATGCCAGCTGTCCCACAAATAACCAAGTTAGAAATACGTCGTACGAATATAATTACAGTTTCACCCTTGATCGTCCAAGAAACCTTCACTTATTATATAGTTAAATAAATATCTTGATATATGGCACTACAACAAATATAATTTTTAACCACGAAACTATTAGCTACGACGACAAATTCGTCACCAATTATTTATTTTCTGTGACAAAAGTTACATTTTGTATACAAATATAGGAGCCACTAAAACGTGGATTTTGTAGCAAAGTTTTATCTCCAAAAGTTTCCCTCCAAAAAATTGATGGCGCCATTTTTTTAGGCAATCTTTAGCTACGAAATAAAATTATTAGTGACAAAGTATATTTGTCACTGATCCACTAAATTATTAGTGACAAAAAATTATTCGTCTTAACAAATATTTATATTTATACACGAAAAGTTTTCGTCACCAAAAATAGATGATTAAATAACGACAAATCGAATTTGTAGAAGAATAAAGTAAACTTTGCCTATGAATTTTTGTACTTAACTGTGACCATTAATTTTTATCACCAATAATCTAAAAAATATGTGATAATCTTTAAATTATCTTTATGTAATTTGAAATTTAGCTACAACAAGGATTTTTCTTAAAATAATACATACAATGTTTCAAAAGGCTATGAAATAAATTCACCAAAAATTATTTATTTTTTAGTGGCAAATCACATTTTATATTTTAAAATGCATGATTCACATGTCAGGGTGTGGGACGGGAGGTAGGGGAGGTATAGGAGGCAAGGGAGCCTATAGGTTGAGAATCGGGTCATGAAACATAGGTTTGCTAACGAGTAAGTCTATAGAGTTGGCAAAGATAATTTAGAAGAGAAAGATTAATATAGCGGCAATAATAAATTGTATCTTTTAGTGGTAATTATTTAGCGGCAATAAATAGGTCCACAAAGGAGACACTACCACAAAAATATCTTTTAGTGGTAATTATTTAGCGGCAATAAATAAATTGCCACTAATTTTATTCACTAAGCTAAACTATACCGATAAATGTGGAAAGGCCAATAAAAAATACTTCTTAGGGGCAATTAGATAAAATGGCCAGCAAAAGAACCAAATTTTACTTTTATCTTCCCTCCAAAAGCAAATTCTATATTTTCATTTTCCTCTCTTTTTCTCTAATTCATCCCACCTAGGGCTTCCCTCTCTCTACATACTAGGAGTAATCAATTTCCTATTGTTGTTATCGCTGAATTTATCTAGCCGAAAGAAACAATCTTGTCAATTCAAAGAAATCAAGGACCAACCTTTCAATATTCCATGAATTTGAAGATAGGGTATTTGAACAAACTCCAGGTTGAAGGTAACCGGCTGACTGAATGTCAATTTAGGAGAAGATTTTTTTTGTAAAAAGATCAAAGTATGCCTCTTTTTTCATACTTTTAATTTCATTTTGCAAATGAATGTGTATATAATTTCCTCAAGCCCCTTCGACATGCATACATCTATATATAAACCGTCCATTAAGTAAATCCTTCTCATTCTTGATCTTTTAAATTTACTATAATATATGTCGATTTTTTTGTTTGGTGATTAATTTGTATCATTTTATAATTATTTAAGTTTGTGAGTTGTTTGCTTACACTAATTATATTTGCAGTGTATGCTCTTGGGGATAAAAGTTAAGAAGCCTATTTGGTGTTCGATAAAATGTCATAACAAAGATATGTCACTTGAGAATGATGATTAGTGGGTATGAGGTTTTACAAGTAATTCTTTAAATCTTTGAATCCTTTTTCTTATGAATATTTTTAATTCGTTTGTTTATGAGTTTGATTGGAGTTATTTCACATATTAAATTGTGAAGAACAATACAAGTATCTTTGGGCTAAATAAGGCACTGTTTTGGTCCTAGCCCCTTTATTTATAAATGATCATGCTATCTAATGGTAAGCTAATAGATTTCTAATTTATTTTTCTATAGGTTGTGTGAGGGTAAAGAATTCTTGGATCGTATTTTGGCCAAGTAAGTAGCATGAACCAGGTTTACTTCATCCATGGGCAGTAGTACATGCTTTATATGTTATTTCTAGTTAAGAAGAATGCTTATACGTGTTATTGATAATTTCTTTTGACAACCATTATACTGTGAAAGATGCAGTAATAGTTGTATGGCAGCTGCTAAAATATGCCGCTCAATGTAATTTACATATTGGTGCATCGTGATATAAAGCCCCAACCACGTTCAGAAGTTATCAAATTAATTAGGGCTCAATTCCCGTGCCTCTAACTCAGGAAATCTTTGAGTAGAGCAAGTGGCGGATGCCCTCTCTTCATCATCTTCGCTACAGGGCAAGTCGCCACAATCCGAACAACAAAGGTTTGTTCTTCGTCATATATTCCCCTTTCCTTTTGCATGATGCTTGGTTTTGTTTGGGTACAAAGAGATTCTCATATACTAATTCCTCATTTTTATCTGTTTCTAAATCCTAAAACAGTTTTGTTTTATTTCCAAGTTGTCAACGAACAGATGGATTATGGTTTTGATTATACGTTTGAACAGTTGAATAGTCCCGAGGTCTGAGGGTGCGAACCTTTTTACTTATTAGAAAAAAGTTTATAGAGGATTCACTTCACTTACATACAATTTCATCCAGAAAATTTCTAATTCTTAATTTTAAAATATCGTTGAATGTCTTGTATCTTATCATTTGTACAGGTCAAGATGATGGCAAACGGATTGGTCTTAGATTTGTCTAGGTGAAGTAAATTTCTAACTCTTGTTTACTTTGATGATATAATTTCTATA
>MU722060.1:16851-51557 GCA_026770625.1 Nicotiana glauca
AAAAAAAAAATAGCAATTGGAGGGACTTCCAAACATCCATTTTAATTCAAAGCCAAACCAAAAAAAAATGGTTCACCTTTTTCCCGAAATACTCGAAACACTTACTTAACCTCACAACAAATGCCATAGTGATCATGCATAAGTTGAATGCTAACATGTCACATTAAACATGACAGAAATGTTAAGCAATTAACAAAATCAAACTTCATATATATAATCATGCCCAACTTCATTACAATGCTAGATAATCAAAGGTAAAAGTAACATCCTTGCAAATCAAAGAGAAACAAAAATCACTTTCAAACACAAGATAACATAAAACCTACAATTGACATAATTAATTTTTAATATTTTCATAAAGCTTCAACCCTATAAATATACCCGCTAACATAGCAGTTGAAATAATACTTGTTGCACGTTCATTTGTTACCACTTCTTCACTTTCTTCAACGGTCGATCTTGAAGATGACTCTTCTTGTGAACAACTTGTTTTTTAAAATTTTTTTGAGGCTTCTAAGGCTTCATCATAATATTGGAAAGCATGAAAGTAGCTACCTTCGACCAACATTTGTATATACCCGGCTTCTTCCCACAATAAATAACAAACACCATAGATTTGAGTTTTTGTTTACCTTCAACAGATTTTTTATATTCATCGAACGCCGATATGGCCGCACCATGAGACTTGAAAGACTGGAAGATGCTACGCTTAACCCAGATAACCATAGGAGAACATTCACTCCATGAGTAGTATATTCCCGACCTTTTACCTGAAAATACAACATACACTTTTGAAGGACTATTCTTCTTAGAATGCATCCTTAATCTATTAACTAAATGGAGAGGATAAGAGTTTAAATAAAGAATTTTGTTTAACTAGGTTTTCGGCCAAAAAATAATCTGGTGAAGTAGATTTTCGGCCAAAGAATATTTGGTTAAGTAGGTTTTCGGCCAAGAAATATTTGTTTAAGTAAGTTTTAGTACATATATGTTTGTTTAAATAGTAGGACATGGAAGACCGTATTATACTATAAAATATACGAAATACAAATCAAATACTAAAAATTATACAAAATGCCCAATAAAATACATGTATATAGATTTAATTATGGAGGATTATATGGGTGTATATTAATAAAAAAAAAGGTTGTAAATAAGTAAAAAAAAATTAAAAAAAAATTTTGCATTGAGAAGACAAATAGGTTTTACCTTTTGTGCTCTTCCATGCATTGAGAAGATAAACAATAAATGGTGGGAGAAATAATTAAAAATAAAGTAAAAAGGTATTATGGGTATTAAAAAACATAATTTACCCTAATAATGGCTTAAAAAAAACTAAATTAACCCATTTGGGTCAATCTGGTCAATGCCCGGCCGTGTGTTATGTGTGGAAAAAGAATTTTTCCAAAAAGAAATATGCATGCTCCGATTTTCCTACCGCCTTTACTTGAAGAATTTAATGAACAGGTCATCTAAACTGACGCAAGACCTATTCAAATGAGTGGAATGTTTTGCTTTTTGGAATGTAGAGCCATATATAGAGTTCTTAGGCCAGGACACACTTGGTTTTGGAATTATCGGCCAAAGATCACCATCAAAAAGGGAATATTTTTGTTTGTAGAAAATCATATCATTAAAAATAAATCGAAAAGTCTACATTTAAATTTTTTTCTAAATATACAAGAAATCATTCTTTTTGGGATATCATATAAAATAAAACAAAAACAAAGGATGTACAATGTAGTTTGCAAAAGGTAGACCTTTTTTCTTTTTTCTTTTGTTTAATCTACACAAAAAGGTTTCTTTTTCGTTTTATTTCTTTTTAGGCTTCCCAAAGTATCTTTTCCTTTTTTTAACCATTCAGTATTGAAAATTCACTAGTTCAACTAATTCAATATCGAGTCGTACAAGCTCAATAAGGGCGTAAAATGCTCCCTACCTCGAAGTTCTTAGTTTCTCAGTGTTCGAATCTAAAATCTTTGATTAAGGGTGATAATCAAAGGCAGAACTAGGATTTTAAGCTTATGGGTTCGAGATTCTAATCTCTTTAAGTTAATGTGTTCTAAATCAATCATTTGTACATATTTAATAAAAATCTTAAAACAAAGACATGATTTAAACCAAAGTTACCGGGTTCGGTCGAACCCGTAGCTAATATTATGGCTCCGCCACCGGTGACAATCCTTACCATCCCACCACAACCCAAGTCCTATATAGCTAAAGGATGGGCTAGCCAGTTTTCGGACTAATCATACAAAAATAGTCAGCGTTTGTAAAGTCATTAAAAATAGCCATTAGTTTGCTGCAACAGAGACCGGTCCAGTATAATATTATGATGACCCGGCCCGTCGTCTCATGTGTTGCTGCCCCATCTTCCCCGTTTATTGCTTCTTTATGTTTCAATATCGGCATTTGGTGAGTTAGAGTTGAATCGGTTTGGTTTTGGTAGGGCATGAGACATTTAGTCTTTTTGAGGAAGGCTTATATTGGAAAAGTCAACCGGATGTTAACTATTGAGTTAGAGGGCTCGGATGTGAATTTCGGTGATTCGATTAGCTTCGGGGGGTGATTTTTGACTTAGGAGTGCGATCGAAATTGATTTTGGAGGTCCGATGTAGAATTAGAATTGAATTGACGAAGTTAGTATTCTGGCGAACTCCAGTTGATAGGTGAGATTTTGATCCGAGGGTCGGAATGGAATTACGAGAGTTGCAGTACCTCCGTTAGGTGATTTTGGATATGTGTGCAAAATTTCAGGTCATTCGAAAATGTTTTGGTCGGGTTTGTAATCGAATGCATAATTCGAAAGTTTTTAAGAAACTTAGGCTTGAATCCGATGTGATTTGATGGTTTTAGCATTATTCGATGTGTTTTGAGGATTGGAACAAGTTTGAATGAGGTTTTAGGATGTGTTGGTGTTTTTGGTTGCGAGTTCGGGTGTTTAAACGAAGAGTTTTTGAAGTTTATTGCAGGCCCATTGTTGCTGGCATCTGGTATTTCCGCTTCTGCGGAAATGGACCGCAGACGCGGGTGAGGGATCGCATAAGCGATCAGGGGTTTGTGGTGTAGTTCCGCAGATGCAGAACCATTTTCGCATCAGCGGGTTCGCAGAAACAGACGGTAAACCGCAGAAGCGGTTTTGGGTGTCAAGAGGAAATTCCGCAGAAGCGGAATATGAGCCGCAAAAACGGAGTTTGGGAATGTTAGGGAGAACCACAAAAGAAGGATTTTGGCTGCAGAAGGGGTCCCGCATAAGCAGAAGCGGGACCGCAGAAGCGAAAGCCGACTGGACAGAAGAGTTTAAATGTTATGTTTCATCCGCGAGCATAGGATATTTTTCCACCATTGTTAACCACCTTGAGAGCTTTTTGGGAGTAATTGAAGAAGGTTTCGATGGGTATTGATAGGAGGTGAGTCCCGTGACCTTGAAACGTTATTTTATTGAAGAATCAACCTTTAATTCTTGGAAAATTGGGTAAAATTTTGAAGAACTAGGGTTTGGCTTTTAAAACGAAAATTTGGGATTTGAAAGGGAATTTGAACTCTGATTTTGGTAAATTTGATATGTATGGACTCGTGGCGAGACGAGGAATCCAGTGATGTGAATTTTGTAATTTTTTGAGAAGTTGTCCCGGGGCTCGGGTTTTGTCAACTTCGTGATTTTCGATGATTTTCGAGTCTTTTCGATTGGGTTATGTTCCATTAGCCTATTGTAACGTATTGCTTGTGGTTTTGATTAGATTCGACGCGCAAGGAGGTCGATTCGGAGGGAAAAGGCATAGCAAGCTAGATTTTGGGCCGGCTTGAGGTGAGTAATAGATGTAAATGATGACCTGAGGGTTTGAAACCCCGGAATATCACATTATGACGCTATATTGAGGCGAGACACGTACTCTATGACGAGTGCGGGGTCGTTTGTGATTGGGGATTGTGACTTAGTCCGTCCCGAGTGTTGTTCATACTGTGTTCTTGACTAGAATTGTTTGGTAATCATCCTACTTGGATTTTATGGATATATCTGGGCTTTGTGCAGATCATTTGCATCTTTCGAGGATTTTAATCACTGTTTCCATATGACTTGGCATGTTAAATGATTTCAGTCCTAAGTTTAAACACTGTTTTGAAATGTTCAGCCATATTTCTAAGATTTGAAACTTAAACTACATTTTTCTGACATTGTGAGCTGAGAGCTATTACTCTAATATTACCCGAAAGGTTTACGTGCATATTCTGGACCGAGTATGGATCGGGTTGCACGCCGCAGCGATATTACGTTGATATTGCGCTTGGGCTGTAGGAGCCCCTCTGGAGTCTGAACCCACACAGTGAGCACGGGTACCCAAATGGATCAGGATGTGCGCCGCAGCAGTCATGTGCATTGCATTGCATTCATGCATTGATATCTATTTGTTTTACCTGTCATTGATTTGCTGTTGTTTCTCCGGTAAATGTGCTAGATTGCCAGTTATAGATTTACATTTTAATATTTTGTGATTTCTTATCTTCAGTCATTATATATGTTTATTACTCACTGAGTCGGAGTGCTCACTTTACTCCTTGCACCATGTGTGCAGATACAGGTATCCCGGAGGCTCAGTAGAGTTTTTGGCTGCTTTCAGATTTATCCCGGAGTTGTCGAGGTAGCTTCCTGGAGTCCGTAGGACCTGACTTCTCCCCTATCCCTTTGTTTTTCCGCATCTTAGACCCTCATTTGTTTAGATTTGCTACTCAGTTGTATTCAGAGGCTCTAGACTCGTGACCCTAGATCTGTCGGGAGTTGTATTGACAGCTATTATGGTTTTCGTTCTAATTCTATCTATTATCACTGGTTGGAACTATGTTATCTGATAATTTAACTCTATTAATTAGTAATGGGTTTTCGTACTTAGGTTGAGAGTGTTCAAATGGTCGGGCTTGCCTAGCAATTGTGTTGGGCGCCATCACGACCTGGATTGGGGTCATGACAAGTTGGTATCAGAGCCTAGGTTACTAGGCCTCACGAGTCATGAGTCGAATTATTAGAGTCTCGCGGATCAAAATGGAGACATCTGTATTTATCCTCGAGAGGCTGCAGAACCTTTAGGAAACACTCCATATTCTTGAAATTCTTGTCGTGCGACTTTGTCGATCCGAGAACTAATCTTCTGTATTCTATCCTCTTGCAGATGGCAAGAAACCTTTCTAACGGACGTGACGGACGACCACCATTACCACCCGCTAGAAGCCGTGGGCGTGGTCGAGCCAGACTAGCGAGGGCATCACCTGCAGATCCACCAGGTGCCCCGGCTCAGGACCATCCTCCAGCTGTAGATGCTCCAGCAGCACCTGTTCAGGCACCGGTAGTGCCCATTGTGATTCCTGGTCTCCAGGAGGCTTTAGCTCAGATACTATCCGTCTGCACTGGCCTGGCTCAGGCAGTCTCAGCCGCTACTGCAGCAGCTACTTCACAGACCGGGGGTGATCATCAAACCCCCGCTGCTCGCACACCTGAGCAGGTTGTTCAGGGATTGCAGACACCGGAAGCAGCCCTAGCTCAGCCAGTTACACCAGTTGCCCCAGTTGCGCCAATCGCACCAGCTCCAGATTTTGTGGTTCCAGCTATGCCAGATGATGAGCAGCGTCGACTGGAGAGGTTCGGTAGACTTCAGCCTCCGACGTTCAGTGGTGCCAAGGGCGAGGATGCCCATGGTTTTCTGGATAAGTGTCAGCGTATGCTTCGCACCGCAGGGATTTTGGAGTCGAGTGGAGTGGATTTTACTACTTTCCAGTTCTCAGGGCCTGCATTTACATGGTGGGAGGCTTTCAAGAGGCGTAGGCCTGTTGGTGCCGCGCCCCTCATATGGCAATAGTTCTCTACTCTCTTTCTGGAGAAGTACGTCCCATAGTCTCTCAGAGAGGAGATGCGGCGTCAGTTTGAGTGGTTGGTTCAGAGGGACATGCCTGTGACCTAGTACAAGATGAGGCTTACGCAGTTGGCTCGGCATACTACTTGATGATCCCGACAGACCGGGAGAGGATTAGGAGGTTCATGGATGGCCTCAACTATTCACTTTACATTTTTATGACCAGAGAGAGGGTTATGGGTGCCTCGTTCGAGGAGGTAGTTGACATGGCTCGAGAGATCGAGACGGTTCGCCATAGGGAGCGTGAGGAGAGGGAGGACAAGAGGCCTCGAGGTTCAGGTAGTTTTAGTGGTGCTCCGTCTAGGGGCCAGTTCCAGCGTGGCAGAGGTTGTTCCTTCAGGCCTCCTCAATCAGGTCATCCAGAGTACAGTGGGGCTTCTTCAGGCCGTGGTCATCAGGGATTCCAGCAGGGCCAGTCTTCACTTAGTGCCCTCCCAGCACAGAGCTCTACTCCTACCTCTTCAACCCAGGGTTCTTCAGCAGCAAGGAGTTCCCTTCAGTCCTCTTCTCCAGCGCCAAGTAGTTGCTACGAGTGCAGTAAGTTGGGTCACATGAGGAGGCAGTGTCCTTGGCTTCGTGGTAGTCAGTCTCAGCAGAGGGATCATCCCTCATCTTCTGCTCCTGTTTCTTCAGCACCCACCTAGTCAGCTAGGGGTGGAGGCCAGACTGGTGGTGGTCAGGCTTGATTCTATGCTCTCCCAGGTAGGAGGGACGCCATTGCATCAGATGCTATTATCACATATATTATCTCAGTCTACCATAAGAATGCTTCTATTTTGTTTGATCCCGGATCTACCTATTCCTATGTATCTTCATATTTTGCTCATCACATGGGTACGACCCGTGGTTGTCTTGCTTTGCATGTGCATGCATCTACCCCAGTGGGCGATACTATTATTGTAGACCATATGTATCGGTCTTGTCTGGTGACTATTGGGGGTATGGAGACCCGAGTTGATTTGTTATTGTTGATTATGGTAGATTTCGATGTTATACTAGGCATGGACTGGTTATCTTCGTGCCATGCTATTCTATAATGTCATGCTAAGATAGTCACAATGGCCATACCGGGTGTTCCGAGAATTGAGTGGCTTGGTATGACTGACTATGTACCCAGTAGGGTGATGTCATTCCTAAAGGCCCAGCAGATGGTTGGGAAGTGTTTTTTATCGTATTTAGCTTTTGTGAGAGATGTTGGAGATGAGAGTCCTAGTCTTGATTCTGTTCCCGCTGTGAGGGATTTCCCTGATGTGTTTCCAGCAGACCTGTCGGGTATACTATTGATTTCGGTATTGATCTGGTGCCGGGCACTCGGCCCATCTCTATTCCAACCTATCGTATGGCACCAGCAAAGTTAAAGGAGTTGAAGGAGCAGCTTCGGAAACTCCTAGATAAGGGGTTCATTCGCCCGAGTGTGTCGCCGTGGGGTGCACCGGTCTTATTTGTGAAGAAGAAGGATGGCACAATAAGAATGTGCATTGACTACAGGCAGTTGAACAAGGTGACAGTGAAGAACAAGTATCCACTACCCGTATTGATGATTTGTTTGATTAGCTTCGGGGGGAAAAGATATTCTTCAAGATTGATCTCCATTTAGGCTATCACCAGCTGAAGATTAGGGATTCAGATATTATGAAGACAGCTTTCAGGACGAGGTATGAGCACTATGAGTTTCTGGTTATGTTATTTGGACTGACTAATTGTCACGACCCCAAACCCGGTCGTGATGGCGCCCAACACAACTGCTAGGCAAGCTCGACCAATTTCACTCTCAACCCGAGCATAAAGCTCAAAACCATTGGTTTGAAAATCGTTAACAGCATTTAAACTAGAAGTATAACTGAAAGATAGAAATAAATCCGAAAATCAACAATATTGAACAACCTCCCAAAGATCTGGGGGTCATGAGTCTAGAGCCTCTATCAGAATAGCATAAATATACTGTAAAACAACATAATCTGAAGTACACGGAAAAGTCAAATAACAGGAAATAGGAGAGAAGTCGGGTCCTGCGGACGTCAGGCAGCTACCTCGACAACTCCGTGTAAAGACCCTGAAGAACAGCAATAAGCTCAGCTAGCTCCTGGAGTACCTGGATCTGCACACAAGGTGCAGGGAGTAAAGTGAGTACTTCCAACTCAGTGGTAATAAACATGTATAATATCTGACAGTAAGAAATCCCAATATACAACAATGTGAAGCTAAGCCAGTACTCCTACACATTTAACAGTGTACTAACATGTAGAGATAGATACAGCAGACATATATATCAATGCGTGAATGCAATGCAATGCACATGACCCCTACGACACGTAGCCCGATCCATTTGGGTACCCGCGCTCACTGTGGGGGTTCAGACTCCGGAGGGGCTCCTACAGCCCAAGCACAATATCATAGTAACATATGCTGCGGCACGCAGCCCGATCCACTATCAGTCCAGCTACATGCATGCAAGCCTCACAGGCACAAATAATTTTACCATTTTTAGTTCTGTTTAACAGTAATTATAGAATTAGGTGTTCAAAATCTCAGAATTTGCAAAATCATATTTCGACAGTGTTTAGCTCAGGACTGATATCATGAAAACATGCTATAAGTCATAGAAACAGTGATAACGATCCTCACGGGATCCAAATAACCGGAACGCCGCCCAAATATATCCATAACCATCCAAGTAGGAGGTTTACCAGCTAATTATAGCTAACAACACAATACAACATCACTCGGGCGGACTAAGCCATAGTCCCCGATCACATTCGACCCCGCACTCACCGTGGAGTACGTGTCTCGCCTCAGTATAGCGTCACAATGTGATATACCGGGGTTTCAAACCCTCAGGTCATCATCCACATCTATTACTCACCTCGAACCGGCCACGGGGCTAGTCCGCAATGCTTTTCCCTCTAGAATTGACCTCCACGGATGCCAAATCTAATCAAAACCAATAGGAATACATCAAAATAGGCTAATGAATCATAACCCAATCAAAATAGCTCGAAAAACACCCAAAAATACGAAGTTGGCAAAATTCGAGCCCCGGGCCCGCTTCTCGAAAAATTACGAAATCTACATTTTCGGAATCCTCGTCTCACCACGAGTCCGTACATATAAAGTTTATCAAAATCACAGTCCAATAGCCCCTTCAAATTCCAAATTTTCAATACCAAAAACCAAGCCCTAAATTCTCCAATTTCCACCCAATTTTCAGATATTTAGATGATGATTCTACAATAATATCACGAAATTAGCTCATAAAACTTACCTCCAATCGAAACCTAGGTGAAATTCTCTTACTCCCTCGTCCAATAGCTCCAAAATGTGCTAAAAAATGGTGGAAATAAGTTTTTGTTCGCGGATGTTATGTTATAAAACCCTTATGTCCGCCCAAGCTTTTCTTCATCGCGTTCGCGACACAACCCACGCGAATGCGATGACCAACATTTTAATAATTCAAAATCCTCTTACGCGAACGCGATGCTCAGCTTCCTTCCACTACGCGAATGCAGCCACCCTCACGCGATCGCGTGTAACAAAAATCACTGGTCCCCAAATTCCTCCTTCGCGAACGCGAAACTCCACACGCGAACGCGAACCTTTTGAACTTACTACTACGCGTTCGCATCAACATCATCGCGAACGCGAAGACATAACACCCAGGCTCCCAAGTTTCCTCTACGCGTTCGCGTCTATCACTACGCGAACGCGATGAACTAATACATGCAACATTTATGACAGCAAATCTGATCTCCTAGCTAACCAAAAATGATCCGTTTGAACCCCCGAAATCACCCCGAGGCCCCCGAGACCTCAACAAAAACCACCAACCTACTCCAAAACATCACACAAACTTTTTACAATCATAAAAACACATCCTTAAACATGAAAATCATCAAATCATGATGGATTCAAGCCTAAGTTTCAACTATAACTTCCGAAACCAATGTTCAATCAAAAACCCGACCAAACGATGTCCGAATGACATGAAAATTTGCAGACATATCCAAAATCACCTAACGAAGCTACTGCAACTCTCGAATTTCCATTCCGACTCTCGGATCAAAATCTCACCTATCAACCGGATTCCGCCAAAATTCCAACTTTGCCAATTCAAGCCTATTTCTACACAGGACCTCCAAATTCAATTCCGAACGCACTCCTAAGTCATAAATCACCTCCCGAAGCTAACCGAACCACCGGAATTCACATTCAAGCCCTCTAACCAGATAGTCAACTTCATGTTGACTTTTCTAAAACAAACTCCCTTCTAAGAGGCTATATGCTTTATTTTCAACCAGAATCAGTCCAAATTCACCCGATAGACTCTAATACTGATATAGAACATGAAACAACACAATAAGGGGGAAACGGGGTGGTAACTCTCATGACGACGGGCCGGGTTGTCACATTCTTCCCAACTTAAGCAAATGCTCGTCCTCGAGCGGGTCAAGAAACATACCTGGAGTCTCAAATAAGTGTGGATATCTGCTCCGCATCTCCCGCTCGGTCTCCCAAGTACCTCTGTCTGATATGATAGAAACTAGGACCACATGTAATCTCACAACCACTCGGATGAAAATCTCTGTCAGCCGCTCTGAGGAATAGGTAGTGCATACCGAAATAAAGTGCACAGACTTGGTCAGCCTATCCACAATCACCCATACTGAGTCAAACTTCCTCGCTGTACGAGGGAGACCACTAGCAAAATCCATCGTAATCCTTTCCCATTTCCACTCGGGAATATCAATACGTTGAAACACTCCGCCCGGTCTCTGATGCTCGTACTTAACCTGCTGACAGTTGAGACATCGGGCTAAATGACTCACGATATCCTTCTTCATCCTCCTCCACCAGTAATGCTGTCTCAAGTCCTAATACATCTTCGCAGCACCCGGGCGAATGGAGTACCGCTAGCTGTGAGCCTCCTCTAGTATCAACTCTCGAAGTCCATCTACATTGGGCACGCAAATACGGCCCTGCATCCTCAATATACCATCACTATCAATAGACACATCTCTAGCATCATCATGCTGGATTCTGTCCTTAAGGACAAGCAAGTGTGGATCATCATACTGGCGCTCACGAATGCGATCATATAAGGAAGGCCGAGAAACAACACAAGCCAACACCCTGCTGGGCTCTGAAGTATCCAACCTTACTAGCCGATTGGCTAACGCCTGAACATCATATGCTAATGGTCTCTCCCCAACTGGAATATACGCCAAGCTGCCCATACTAACCGCCTTTCGGCTCAAAGCATCGGCCACTTCATTGGCCTTCCCCGGATGATATAAAATGGTAATGTCATAATCCTTGAATAACTCAAGCCACCTCCGCTGCCTCAAATTGAGATCCTTCTGCTTAAACAAGTGCTGGAGACTACGATGGTCAGTATACACCTCATAGGACACGCCGTACAAATATTGCCTCCAAATCTTCAAGGCATGAACTATGGCAGCTAACTCCAAATCATGAACAGGGTAGTTCTTCTCATGAGGCTTCAGCTGACGAGAAGCATAAGCAATAACTCTACCCTTCTGCATCAATACACAACCTATCCCCACTCTCGAGGCATCACAATACACGGTATACGAACCTAAAACTGATGGCAAGACTAACACTGGAGCTGTGGTCAAAGCTGTAAAAGCTCTCCTCGCACTCATCCGACCATACGAATGGTGCACCCTTCTGTGTCAACCTGCTCAAAGACGAAGCAATGGGTTAAAATCCCTGAACAAACTGGCGATAATACCCCGCCAAACTAAGGAAACTCCGGATCTCCATAGCTGAGGACGGTCTAGGCCAACTCTGCACCGCCTCTATCTTCTTCGGGTCAACCTGAATACCATTACAAGACACCACATGGCCCAGAAAATCTACAGACTCAAGCCAAAACTCGCACTTGGAGAACTTCGCATGCAGCTTCTCCTCCCTCAACCTCTGCAATACAACTCTCAAATGCTGAGCATGCTCCTCCTAGCTACGAGAATACACCAGGATGTCATCAACAAACACAATCACAAAGGAATCCAGATACGGCCGAAACACACTGTTCATCAAGTACATGAACGCGGCTGGGGCATTAGTCAGCCCAAAAAACATAACTAGAAACTCGTAATGCCTATATCTCGTCCTGAAGGATGTCATCATAATATCAGACTCTCTAATCTTCAGCTGGTGATAGCCTGAATAAAGATCAATCTTCGAAAACACTCTCGCTCCTTGGAGCTGATCAAATAAATCATCAATGCGCTGTAGTGGATACTTATTCTTCACTGTAACCTTGTTTAACTGCCTGTAATCAACACACATCCTCATGGAGCCTTTTTCACAAATAAGACCGGTGCACCCCACGAGGACACACTAGGACGAATAAACCCCTTATCTAGGAGTTCCTGGAGCTGCTCCTTCAACTCCTTCAGCTCCGCTGGTGCCATACGATAAGGAGGAATAGAGATGGGCTGAGTGCCCGACACCAAATCAATACCAAAATCAATATCCCTGTCCGGCGGCATGCCCGACAGGTATGATGGAAACACATCTGGGAAATCCCTCACCACGGGCACAGAATCAATACTAGGAGTCTCAGCTCCAACATCTCTCACAAATGCTAAATACGATAAACACCCTTTCTCAACCATCCTCTGAGCCTTTAAGAAAGAAATCACCCGACTAGGGACATATTCAGTCGAACCTCTCCACTCAATCCGCGGAATACCAGGAATAGCCAACATAACTGTCTTGGCATGACAGTCCAGAATAGCATGGCACGGGGACAGCCAATCCATGCCCAAAATCACATCGAAGTCTACCATACACAATAATAGCAAATCCACTCGGGTCTCCAGACCCCCAATAGAAACAAGACAGGATCGATAGACGTGATCCACCATAATCGTATCACCCATCGGGGTGGATACATGTATAGTCAAGGCAAGACAACCACGGGTCGTACCCAAATGATGAGCAAAATAAGAAGACACATACGAGTATGTAGACCTGGGATCAAACAAAACAGAAGCATCCCTATGGCAAACTGAGATAATACCAGTGATCACTGCATCTGAAGCAACAACATCTCTCCTATCTGTAAGTGCATAGAAACGAGCCTGACCACCGCTCGAATGCTCAACACTACTGGGGCGACCTCTAGATGACTGACATTCACCCCTACTAGACTGGGATGGTACTGAAGTAGACGGAGTAGAAGAGGAGGGTTGGCCCATCTGCTGAGAGCGAACCCTACGGAGCCGAGGACACTGTCTCCTCATGTGGCCAAACTCGCCACACTCATAACAACTACCCGGAGCTGGAGAAAGGGACTGAAGGGAACCCCTCGCTGCAGATGAGCCCTGGGCTGAAGAAACAGGAGTAGAACTCTGAGCTGGAAGGGCACTGAGTGAAGACTGGCCTTGCTGATAACCCTGACGGCCACGGCCAGAAAAAGTCCCACTGTACACTGGGCGACCTGTCTGAGGAGGCCTGAAAGATCGACCTCTGCTCTGCTGAAACTGGCCCCTAGATGGAGCACCATTGTAGCTACCTGAACCTCGAGGCCTCTTGGCCTCCCTCTCCTCTCGCTCTCAGCGACGATCTGTCTCAATCTGGCGAGCCATATCCACTACCTCCTCAAATGAAGCTGCTACCACCCTGTCCCTGGTCATCAGAATATGAATAGAATAGTTGATGCCATCTATGAACCTCCTGATCCTCTCCCGATCTGTCGGGATCATCCACGTAGCATGTCTGGCCAACTGAGTAAATCTCAACTCATACTGGGTCACTGTCATATCACCCTGGATCAACCACTCAAACTGTCGGCGCAGCTCCTCTCTGCGCGACTGCGGCACATACTTCTCCAAAAAGAGAGTGGAGAACTGCTGCCAAGTAAGGGGTGCTGATCCTGCAGGCCTACGCCTCTCAAACTCCTCCCATCATGAAAATGCCGGTCCTGAGAACTGGAAGGTGTTAAAAGACATCCCACTGGACTCTAAAATCCCTGCAGTGCGAAGCATCCTCTAACACTTGTCCAGAAATCCCTGGGCATCCTCGCCCTCTGTACCGCTGAATGTAGGAGGCTGAAGTCTACCAAACCTCTCTAGCCGATGCTGCTCGTCGTCTGGCATCACTGGAACAACATAACCTGGGGCTGGTGCAACTGGAACAGCCGGTACAACTGCCTAAGCTGGGGCTACCTCTGGTGTCTGAAGTCCCTGTAAAACCTGCTCTGGGGTGCGAGCTGCGGGGGTCTGATGACCACCCCTGGTTTGAGATGTCGCTGCGGCAGTAGTAGCTGAAACTGCCTGAGCCAAACCATTGCAGACAGATAATATCTGGGCCAATGCCTCCTGAAGGCCAGGAATAACAATAGGCACTGCCGGTGCCTAAGCGGGTGCTGCCGGAGCATCCACAGCTGGAGGCTGATCCTGGATAGGGGCAACTGCTACTGCCCCTGCTGCTCTACCTCGACCACGACCACAGCCGCATCCACGGCCTTTAGCTGGTGGCAATGGTGGTCGTCCACCTCGTCCGGTAGCACGAGTTCTCGCCATCTGCGAGAGAATAGAATATAGAAGTTTAGTTCTCGGAACAACAAAACCGCACGACAAGAGTTCAAGGATATGAAGTGTTTCCTAAAAGTTCTGCTGCCTCTCGAGGATAAATACAGACGTCTCCGTACCAATCCGCGAGACTCTACTAACCGGCTCAAGACTCATAAGGCCTAGTAACCTAGGCTCTGATACCAACTTGTCACGACCCCAAACCCGGTCGTGATGGCGCCCAACACAACTGCTAGGCAAGCCCGACCAATTTCACTCTCAACCCGAGCATAAAGCTCAAAACCATTGGTTTGAAAATCTTTAACAACATTTAAACTAGAAGTATAACTGAAAGATAGAAATAAATCCGAAAATCAACAATACTGAACAACCTCCCAAAGATCTGGGGGTCATGAGTCTAGAGCCTCTATCAGAATAGCATAAATATACTATAAAACAACATAATATGAAGTACGCGGAAAAGTCAAATAACAGGAAATAGGAGAGAAGTCGGGTCCTGCGGATGTCAGGAAGCTACCTCGACAACTCCATGTAAAGACCCTGAAGAACAACAATAAGCTCAGCTAGCTCCTGGAGTACCTAGATCTGCACACAAGGTGCAAGGAGTAAAGTGAGTACTTCCAACTCAATGGTAATAGACATGTACAATGTCTGACAGTAAGAAATCCAAATATACAACAATGTGAAGCTAAGCTAGTACTCCTACACATTTAACAGTGTACTAACCTGTAGAGACAAATACAGCAGACATATATATCAATGCGTGAATGCAATGCAATGCACATGACCGCTACGGCGCGTAGCCCAATCCATTTGGGTACCCGCACTCACTGTGGGGGTTCAAATCCGGAGGGGCTCCTACAGCCCAAGCGCAATATCATAGTAACATATGCTGCAACGCGTAGCCCGATCCACTCTCAGTCCAGCTACATGCATGCAAGCCTCACAGGCACAAATAATTTTACCATTTTTAGTTCCGTTTAACAGTAATTATAGAATTAGGTGTTCAAAATCTCAGAATTTGCAAAATCATATTTAGACAGTGTTTAGCTCAGGACTGATATCAGGAAAACATGCTATAAATCATAGAAACAGTGATAACGATCCTCACGGGATCCAAATAACTGGCACGCCGCCCAAATATATCCATAACCATCCAAGTAGGAGGTTTACCAGCTAATTATAGCTAACAACACAATACAACATCACTCGGGCGGACTAAGCCATAGTCCCCGATCATATTCGACCCCGCACTGATCGTGGAGTACGTGTCTCGCCTCAGTATAGCATCACAGTGTGATATACCGGGGTTTCAAACCCTCAGGTCATCATCCACATCTATTATTCACCTCGAACCGGCCACGAGACTAGTCCGCAATGCTTTTCCCTCTAGAATTGACCTCCGCGGATGCCAAATCTGATCAAAACCAATAGGAATACATCAAAATAGGCTAATGCATCATAACCCAATCAAAATAAGTAGAAAAATACCCAAAAACACGAAGTTGGCAAATTCCGAGCCCCGGGCCCGCTTCTCGAAAAATTACGAAATCCACATTTTCGGAATCCTCGTCTCACCACGAGTCCGTACATATAAAGTTTATCAAAATCGGAGTCCAATAGCCCCTTCAAATTCCAAAATTTCAATACCAAAAACCAAGCCCTAAATTCTGCAATTTCCACCCAATTTTCAGAGATTTAGATGATGATTCTACAATAATATCACGAAATTAGCATGTAAAACTTACCTCCAATCGAAACCTAGGTGAAATTCTCTTACTCCCTCGTCCAATAGCTCCAAAATGTGCTAAAAATGGTGGAAATAGGTTTTTGTTCGCGGATGTTATGTTATAAAACCCTTCTGTCCGCCCAGGTTTTTCTTCATCGCGTTCGCGACATAGACCACGCGAACACGATGACCAACATTTTAATAATTCAAAATCCTCTTACGCGAACGCGACCATTGGCCACACGAACACGATGCTCAGCTTCCTCCCACTACGCGAACGCGGCCACCCTCACGCGATCGCGTATAACAAAAATTACTGGTCCCCAAATTCCTCCTTCGCAAACGCGAAACTCCACACGCGAACGCGAACCTTTTGAACTTACTACTATGCGTTCGCATCAACATCATCGCGAACGCGAAGACATTACACCCAGGCTCCCAAGTTTTCTCTACGCATTCGCGTCTACCACTACGCGAACGCGATGAACTAAAACCTGCAACATTTATGACAGCAAATCTGATCTCCTAGCCAACCAAAAATGATCCGTTTGAACCCCCGAAATCACCCCGAGGCCCCCGGGACCTCAACCAAAACCACCAACCTACTCCAAAACATCACACGAACTTGTTCCAATCATAAAAGCACATCCTTAAACACGAAAATCATCAAATCATGACGGATTCAAGCCTAAGTTTCAACTATAACTTCCGAAACCAACATTCAATCAAAAACCGGACCAAACGATCTCCGAATGACCTGAAAATTTGCAGACGTATCAAAAATCACCTAACGAAGCTACTGCAACTCTCAGAATTGCATTCCGACTCCCGGATCAAAATCTCACCTATCAACCGGATTCCGCCAAAATTCCAACTTTGCCAATTCAAGCCTATTTCTACACAGGACCTCCAAATTCAATTCCGATCGCACTCCTAAGTCATAAATCACCTCCTGAAGCTAACCGAACCACCGGAATTCACATCCGATCCTTCTAACCACATAGTCAACTTCAGGTTGACTTTTTTAAAACAAACTCCCTTCTAAGAGGCTATATGCCTTATTTTCAACCAGAATCAGTCCAAATTCACCCGATAGACTCTAATACTGATATAGAACATGAAAAAACACAATAAGGGGGAAACAGGGTGGTAACTCTCGTGACGACGGGCCAGGTCGTCACACTAATGCCCCAGCCGCGTTCATGCACTTGATGACAAGTGTATTTCGGCCATATCTGGATTCATTTGTGATTGTATTTATTGATGACATCCTGGTGTACTCACGTAACCAGGAGGAGCACGCACAACATTTGAGGATGGTATTGCAGAGACTGAGGGAGGAGAAGCTCTATGCAAAGTTCTCCAAGTGTGAGTTCTGGCTTGGCTATGTGGCTTTCCTGGGGCTCGTGGTGTCCAGTGATGGTATTTAGGTTGATCCAAAGAAGATAGAGGTAGTGCATAGTTGGCCTATACCGTCCTCAGCCATGGAGATTCGAAGTTTCCTCGGTTTGGCGTGTTATTATCGCTGGTTCTTTCAGGGTTTTTCATCTATTGCTTCGCCCTTGACCAAGTTGACGTAGAAGAATGCTCCATTTCTGTGGTCGGATGAGTGCGAGGAGAGCTTTCAGAAGCTCAAGATAGCTTTAACCACAACTCCAGTATTGGTGTTGCCATCAACTTCAAGGTCTTACACGGTGTATTGTGATGCTTCGAGAGTTGGGATCGGTTATGTATCAATGCAGGAGGGTAGAGTTATTGCATATGCTTCTCGTCAGTTAAAGCCTCATGAGAAGAACTACCCTATACATGACTTGGAGTTGGCCGCTGTAGTTCATGCTTTGAAGATTTGGAGGCACTATTTATATGGCGTATCTTCTGAGGTGTTCACTGATCATCGCAGTCTTTAGCATCTGTTCAAGCCGAAGGATCTTAATTTGAGGCAACGGAGGTTGCTTGAGTTACTCAAGGACTATGATATCACCATTTTGTATCACCCGGGGAAGGCCAATGTAGTGGCCGATGCTTTGAGTCGAAAGGCGGTTAGTATGGGTAGTTTGGTGTACATTCCAGTTGCGGAGAGGCCCTTTGCAGTTGATGTCCAGGCTTTGGCCAATCGGATGGTGAGGCTAGATATTTCGGAGCCTAGTTGGGTTTTGCTCGTGTGGTTTCTCGATCTTCCTTGTATGACCGCATTAGAGAGTGCCAGTATAATGATCCGCATTTGCTTGTACTTAAAGACAGGGTCCAGCATGATGATGCCAGAGATGTGACTATTGATGATGATGGTGTGTTGAGGATGCAGGGCCGGATTTACATGCCCAATGTCGATGGGCTTCGGGAGTTGATATTAGAAGAGGCTTACAGCTCGCGGTATTCCATTCATCCGGGTGCCGCGAAGATGTACCAGGATTTGAGGTAGCACTACTGGTGGAGGAGAATGAAGAAAGATATTGTGAGTTATGTAGCTCGATGTCTCAACTATCAGCAAGTCAAATATGAGCATCAGAGGCCCGGTGGTGTATTTCAGCGGATGGATATTCCAGAGTGGAAATGGGAGAGGATTGCTATGGATTTTATGAGTGGCCTCCTTCGTACCTCGAAGAATGTTGATTCAATTTGGGTGATTGTGGATAGGCTGACCAAGTTCGCGCACTTCATTCCAGTGTGTACTACCTATTCTTCGGAGCGGCTGGCAGGGATTTTCATCCGGGAGATTGTATGGTTACATGGGGTCCCAGTTTCTATTATCACAGATAGGGGTACTCAGTTTACTTCCCAGTTTTGGAAGACTTTTCAGGAAGAGTTGGGTACATAGGTAGAGTTGAGCACAACATTTCATTCTCAGACGGACGGGCAGTCCGAGCGTACCATTAAGATATTGGAGGACATGTTGCGTGCCTGTGTTATCGATTTTGGGTGTTCTTGGGCTGAGTTCTTTCCACTTGCAGAGTTTTCCTACAACAACAGCTATCAATCCACTATTCAAATGTTGCCATATGAGGCCTTATATGGGAGATGGTGTAGATTTTCGGTTGGTTGGTTTGAGCCTGGTGAGGCTAGGCTATTGGGGACAGAGTTGGTCCAAGATGCCTTAGAGAAGGTGAAAGCGATCCAGGAGAGACTTCGTATAGCTCAGTCGTGTCAGAAGAGTTATGCATACCGGAAGGTTCGAGATGTATCTTATATGGTGGGAAAGAAGGTCTTGTTGAGGGTTTCGCCCATGAAGGGTCTTATGAGGTTTGGGAAGAAAGGGAAGCTGAGTCTGCGGTTCATTGGGCCTTTTGAGATACTTAGGAGGATTGGGGAGGTGGCCTATATGCTTGCTTTGCTACCTAGCTTGTCGGGGGTTCATCCGGTATTCCATGTTTCTATGCTCCGGAAGTATGTTGGCGACCCGTCTCATGTGTTAGACTTCAGTACGGTTCAGTTGGATGATGACTTTACCTATGATGTGGAGCTAGTGGCTATTTTGGGTCGTCAGGTTCGAAAGTTGAGATTAAAGGATATAGCCTCGGTGAAGGTGCAGTGAAAAGGTTGGCCCGTGGAGGTAGGGGTGTGCATTCGATTTATCGATTCGATTTTGACCCTTATCGATAATTACTTATCGATTATCGATTTGCATATATGCTTATCGTTATCATTTCAATAAGTTTTCAATTTTTTTGATTTCGATTTATCAATTTTGGGGGCTTATCGATTCGGTTATCGATTACACCAATAAGAAATTTTATGGGATTCCACGGAAAGTATATCGCTATAAACGAGCCTAACTAATATTGACAAAAAGAAGCTAAAATAAGACGAACACCATTTATAACATAAAAATTATGTCAACAAGCACATGCAACAAAACTAAAGTAAGGGATCAAATGTATACCACCAACACTCCAATGGTATAAAAAAAACAAAATACATCATCACGGCTAATTCTATTTTCCATTAATTTGAACTTCATTCTCTTGATCTTTAAATATGATCACTTCCTTAAATGTGATAGAGGAAATAATAGGGTAATGGACTTAGGGTAAAGGAAAGGGTATAAATTAGGGAAAATGATATTGTATAGCCGCTTTCAAAATAGTAGCGGAATATATATACATTCTGTATGTTATATTAATCTACACAAATAGGTAATTACTCATTTTACGAGTGTTTACAGTTTAGGGGTGTGCATTCGATTTATCGATTCGATTTTGACTCTTATCGATAATTACTTATCGATTATCGATTTGTACATATGCTTATAGTTATCTCTTCAATAAGGTTTCGATTTTTTTGATTTTTTTTATTTCGATTTCTATAATAAATAATCGATTCGATTTATCGATAAACCGATTCGAATGCACACCCCTACGTTGAGGAGGCTACCTGGGAGACCGAGCAGAAGATGCGAAGAAGATATCCTCACCTATTTGAGGCTTCAGGTATGTTTCTTGACCCACTCGAGGTCAAGTGTTTGTTTAAGTTGGGGAGGATGTGACGACCCGGCCCGTTGTCTCATGTGTTGCTGCCCCGTTTTCCCTATTAATTGCTTCTTCTTGTTTCATTGTCGGCATTTGGTGAGTTAGAGTCGAATCGGTTTGGTTTTGGTAGGGAACGAGAGATTTAGTATTTTTAAGGAAGACTTATATTGGAAAAGTCAACCGGATGTTGAATATTAAGTTAGAGGGCTCGGATGTAAATTATGGTAATTCAGTTAGCTTCGGGGGGTGATTTATGACTTAGGTGTGCAATCA
The DNA here is from genome assembly GCA_026770625.1 of Nicotiana glauca. Lineage (NCBI taxonomy): Eukaryota > Viridiplantae > Streptophyta > Magnoliopsida > Solanales > Solanaceae > Nicotiana > Nicotiana glauca. The sequence goes on from MU722060.1 coordinate 37,778, forward strand.
GAATTGATTTTGGAGGTCCGATGTAGAATTAGGCTTGAATTGGCGAAGTTAGTACTATGGCGAACTGCGGTTGATAGGTGAGATTTTGATCCAAGGGTCGGAATGGAATTACGAGAGTTGCAGTAGCTACGTTAGGTGATTTTGTATATGTGCGCAAAATTTCAAGTCATTCGGAGGTGTTTTGGTCAGATTTGTAATCGAATGCGTAATTCAGAAGTTTTTAAGAAACTTAGGCTTGAATCCGATGCAATTTGATGGTTTTAGTGTTGTTTGATGTGTTTTGAGGATTGGAACAAGTTTGAATGAGGTTTTACGATATGTTAGTGTTTTTGATTGTGAGTTCGGGCGTTTAAACGGAGCGTTTTTGAAGTTTGTCGCAGGTCCATTGTTGCTGGTATTTGGTATTTCCGCTTCTGCGGAGATGGACCGCAAAAGCGGGTGAGGGATCGCATAAGCGGTTAGGGGTTTGCTGGTGTAGTTCCGCAGAAGCAAAACGATTTTCGCCTCAGCGGGTCCACAGAAGCAGACCGTAAACCGCAGAAGCAGTTTTGAGTCTCAAGAGGAAATTCCGCAGAAGCAGAATATGAGCCGCAAAAGTGGAGTTTGGGAATTTTAGGGAGAACCACAAAAGCGGGATTTTGGCTGCAGAAGCAGTCCCGCATAAGCGAAAGTGGGACCACATAATCGAAAGTCGGCTGGACAGAAGGGTTTAAATGTTATGTTTCATCCGCGAGCATGGGGTATTTTTCCGCCATTGTTAACCACCTTGAGAGCTTTTTGGGAGTAATTGAAGAAGGTTTCGATGGGTATTTATTGGAGGTGAGTCTCGTGACCTAGAAACGTTATTTTATTGAAGAATCAACCTTTAATTCTTGGAAAATTGGGTAAAAAATTGAAGAACTAGGGTTTGGCTTTTAAAACGAAAATTTGGGATTTGAAAGGACATTTGAACTCCGATTTTGGTAAATTTGATATGTATGGACTTGTGGCGAGACGAGGAATCCAGTGATGTGCATTTTGTAATTTTTTGAGAAGTGGTCCCTGGGATCGGGTTTTTTGTCAACTTCGTGATTTTCGATGTTTTTCGAGTCTTTTCGATTGGGTTATGTTCCATTAGCCTATTGTAACGTATTCCTTGTCGTTTTAATCAGATTCGACGTGCGAGGAGGTTGATTCGAAGGGAAAAGGCATAGCGGGCTAGATTTTGGGTCGGCTTGAGGTGAGTAATAGATGTAGATGATGACCTGAGGGTTTGAAACCCCGGAATATCACATTGTGATGCTACATTGAGGAGAGAGACATACTCTATGACGTGTGCGGTGTCGTTTGTGATTGAGGATTGTGACTTAGTCATCCCAAGTGTTGTTCATACTGTGTTCTTGACTAGAACTGTCTGGTAATCATCCTACTTGGATTCTATGGATATATCTGGGCTTTGTACAGATCATTTGCATCTTTGAGGGATTTTAATCATTGTTTCCATATCACTTGGCATGTTAAATGATTTCAGTCCTGAGTTTAAGCAATGTTTTGAAATGTTCAGCCATATTTCTAAGATTTGAAACTTAAACTACATTTTTCTGACACTGTGAGCTGAGAGTTATTACTCTAATATTACCCGAGAGGTTTACGTGCATATTTTGAATTGAGTACAGATCGGGCTGCACGCCACAGCGATGTTACGTTGATATTGCGCTGTGCTGTAGGAGCCCCTCCGGAGTCTGAACCCCCACAGTGAGCGCGGGTACCCAAATGGATCGGGCTGTGCACCGCAGCGGGCATGTGCATTGCATTGCATCCATGCATTGATATCTATTTGTTTTACCTGTCATTGATTTGCTGTTGTTTCTCTGGTAAATATGCTAGATTGCCAGTTATAGCTTTACATTGTAATATTTTGTGATTTTTTATCTTCAGTCATTATATATGTTTATTACTCACTGAGTCGGAGTACTCACTTTACTCCTTGCACCATGTGTGCAGATACAGGTATCCCGGAGGCTCAGTAGAGTTTTTGGCTGCTTTCAGATTTATCCCGGAGTTGTCGAGGTAGCTACCTCGCATCCGCAGGACCCGACTTTTCCCCTATCCCTTTGTTTTTCCGCATCTTAGACTCTCATTTGTTTAGATTTGCTACTCAGCTGTATTTAGAGGCTCTAGACTCGTGACCCCAGATCTGTCGGGAGTTGTATTGACAACTATTATGGTTTCCGTTCTATTTCTATCTATTATCACTAAATGGAACTATATTATCTGATAATTTAACTCTATTAATTGGTAATGGATTTTCGTACTTGGGTTGAGAGTGTTCAAATGGTCGGGCTTGCCTAGCAATTGTGTTGGGCGCCATCATGATCGGGATTGGGGTCGTCACAAATATACTAGAGATCGGTGCACCTGTGTATGAACTTCCAGCATATTATGTTGGAACTCCAACACGCGGAAAATTCGGCATAATATACTGGAGATTGGAGCACCTATGTATGAACTTCCAACATATTATACTGGACCGGTGTATTATACTAGAACTCCAGTATACTTATGCTGGAACTCCATTATAATGTACTGGAGTTCCAATATACTTATTCAATTCCATTATGATATACTAGAGTTCCAATATACTTATGATGGAACTCCAGTGTCACGAACCTAGTTCACCAATTGTGAACACGTCATGACGGCACCTAGTCTTTACGACTAGGTAAGCCTAACACATTACGGAAGTAACAACATTTGCGAAAAATAATTTCAACAAGTAGGAAATAGTCAGAAATCTGCCCCTCAGACTCAGTATCAACCTCTCAGTGCAGTATCAGCCCCGCGGGCTCACTCCCAACTCACAGAGTACAACATCAGCCTCTCGGGCTCAGCACTCCTTAACATGTAACACTAGGGTATCTGGTCAACAAGGCAAGTAATAGCATGTATGCCAATGATATATGAGTGCTAAAAATCATGCCACATAGTACAAACAGAAATGAATGCATGAATGCAATGAAATGCACATGACCGCTCCGGCGCGCAGCCCGATCCATTTGGGTACCCTGTGCTCACTGGGGGTGTGTATAGACTCCGGAGGGGCTCCTACAGCCCAAGCGCTATAATACTACGGCGTGCAGTCTGATCCACATAATATATCACTGCGGCGTGCAGTCCGATCCATATAATATACTACAGCATCGTGCAGTCCGATCCATGCATGTATATGTAAATACTGCTGCGGAGTGCAGCCCGATCCATATCTCAGTCCAGGAATGCACACGTAACACTGCTTCGGTGCGCGGCCCGATCCATGCTCAGCCCAGCAATGCACATAAGCCCCTTGGTCAATAGAAAAATAGCAGTTCTCAGCTCAAAACATTAGAGAGATATCATTTAAGTTTTCAAATCTTAGAAAGATGGCTGAGTTTGCAAAACAGTATTTAGAACCTTGGACTGAGATCAAATAATATGCAACGTAATGCAAAAATAGTGATATCGAGTGTGCAATTTCAATACACGAGTGGATGCAAAAGAACATATGATATAAGCTCCAACTGAATAAATGACGCACGATAAGGACTGAAATGAATTGGAATTTTCCTAACGGTTACATAGCCTCTCGTAGATAAGTAAGGTGACCGCCAATGTTCGCGACACCGAGTTTCTTCTTCTTCTTGATTTCTAGATTTTACTCTATGTATTATAGAGTCTGAAATTGTAATAAAGATCCTCCTATATGCTCGTGACTTGTGACACCCTGGTCGGGTTGTGTGGGGTTGTAGTCTTGATTATTATTGTTGTTAAGCTATATCATTTTACTCATTTATGTTTAAATAATTTTAAAAAGGAATTAAATTGGATTAGTTGGCTGGCCTTGTCTTCACGAGAGGTGCCATCATGACACCCCGCTTCTTCTTGTTTCATTATCGGCATTTGGTGAGTTAGAGTCGAATCGGTTTGGTTTTGGTAGGGAATGAGAGATTTAGTCTCTTTAAGGAAGGCTTATATTGGAAAAGTCAACCGGATGTTGACTATTGAGTTAGAGGGCTCGGATGTGAATTACGGTGATTCAGTTAGCTTCGGGGGGGTGATTTATGACTTAGGTGTGCAATCGGGATTGATTTTGGAGGTCCGATGTAGAATTATGCTTGAATTGGCGAAGTTAGTATTATGGCGAACTGTGGTTGATAGGTGAGATTTTGATCCAAGGGTCGGAATAGAATTACGAAAGTTGCAGTAGCTACGTTAGGTGATTTTGGATATGTGCGCAAAATTTCAGGTCATTCGGAGGTGTTTTGGTCAGATTTGTAATCGAATGCGTAATTCAGAAGTTTTTAAGAAACTTAGGCTTGAATCCGATGCAATTTGATGGTTTTAGCGTTGTTTGATGTGTTTTAAGGATTGGAACAAGTTTGAATGAGGTTTTACGATATGTTGGTGTTTTTGGTTGTGAGTTCAGACGTTTAAACGGAGAGTTTTTGAAGTTTGTTGCAGGTCCATTGTTGCTGGTATCTGGTATTTTCGCTTCTGCGGGAATGGACCGCAGAAGCGGGTGAGGGATCGCATAAGTAGTCAGGGGTTTGCTGGTGTAGTTCCGTAGAAGCAGAATGATTTTCGCATCAGCAGGTCCGCAGAAGCGGACGGTAAACCACAGAAGCAGTTTGGGTCTCAAGAGGAAATTCCGCAGGAGCGGAATATGAGCCACAAAAGTGGAGTTTGGGAATTTTAGGGAGAACCACAAAAGCGGCGAGGGGTGAGATGTGATCTCGTGAGTTCGATGTTGGGCCAGTCTGGAGGACTTGAGGCCGGATCTTTGGTTATGGCTTGAGCACCAAGGTGATGATTTTGTGAGCTGGTATTATGAACTTATATGTTCAGTATTGTCCATAATTGTGGGAATGGTAGCCGGATAGCTACGTGATAAGTATGTTGGTACTGTAAAATGTTTCTATAAGACTTGGTAATGACGAAGAAGTCTGAAGGATAATAGATAAACTGTTAAGTGGTTCGTTTCCTATTGTGATCTTTTGTGTAGCCCCGAGTATGGGCGCGTGAAGAATATTTCGTATCTCCTAGTTGGAAGTTAAGTGCAATATGTGTGGCAGTATGAGTTCAGACTCAGGAAGACTAAAATGGATATGTTATGTGTATGATGGTGGAAGGTGTGCTGAAATATTAAATTGAGGCGAAGCAGGTGGGATATCTCCTGCGGAGTATTCTAAGGGGTATGATNTTTTGTAGAGGATTTTAGTATCCGAGGATCTGTGTTTTCATAAACTAGCAGATGATTTGAGTTTAATCTCACTCTAATACTGTGGCATAATTAGGGTAAAAGTATTGTGGGTTATTAAATGTGTCCTGACAGGTGGCTTTGAGCCAAGTTGGGGAGGTTGCGGTTGATTAGCTGATGACAACGGTTATGTGCTATGTTGGTTCCTTTTGAGTTATGCTGGCGGATCAGTCCTGGTTGCAGAAAATGAGCCGAGGATGGCACGAGTGAAGTAAAATTTTTATAAAGGTTATATGGTACTTCGTAGATGTGTAAAGAAAATAGGATGTCTTGAGCTGTTGTTGATATAGAATGCTCAGTGTGTAAAAAAGGAAAATGTTCGTTTGTATTGGAATGAGGTCATATACTTCGTTTTCAGATTGCTAATAAGGCACGAGTGGTTATGTTCGTTAAGTCAGGTAAATTGCAGTTTGAATAAGAGTGAATGACTTTCGTGAATGGTTTTAATGTGTTCAAGATTGTACATGTATCAATCAGGCGTCTCAAGATTGTGTATGTAGTCAGACATTGTTTATTCATCGGGGAATGTCGAGTTTTGATAATTGGAACAAGTTTGAATAACGTTATATGATATGTTGGAACTTTTGGTTGAGGTCCGGGGGGCCTCGGGTGTGTTTTGGACGCCCAACGGGTCATTTAACGTTACTCAAACTTGTTCTAATTATTAAAACTCCTCGACTAACACCCAAATCATCAAATCACATCGAATTCAAGCCTAAGTTCTTTTAAAACTTCAAAAACACACATTCGATCAAAAATCCGATCAAAACATGTCCGAATGACTTGAAATTTTGCACACATGTCCCAAATGACATGACAGTGCTACAGACTTTCGAAGATCCGTTCCGACCCTCGGATCAAAATTTCACCTATCAACCAGAAATCGCCAAAATATTAGTTTTCGGCATTTCTAGCCTAAATGAGCTACAGACTTCCAAAATTCAGAATATATTTTGGAAGTCTGTAGCTCATTTAGGCTAGAAATGTCGAAAACTAATACTTTGGCGATTTCTGGTTGATAGGTGAAATTTTGATCCGAGGGTCGGAATGGTTCTCTGGAAGTTTCTGTAGCACCGTCATGTCATTTGGGACATGTGTGCAAAATTTCAAGTCATTCGGACATGTTTTGATCGGGTTTTTGATCGAATGTGTGTTTTTGAAGTTTTAAAAGAACTTAGGCTTGAATTAGATGTGATTTGATGATTTGGGTGTTAGTCGAGGAGTTTTGATAATTGGAACAAGTTTGAATAACGTTAAATGACCCGTTGGGCATCCAAAACACACCCGAGGCCCTCGGGACCTCAACCAAAAGTTCCAACATATCATTTAACGTTATTCAAACTTGTTCCAATTATCAAAACTCGACATTCCCCGATGAATAAACAATGTCTGGCCACATACACAACCTTGAGACACCTGATTGATACATGTACAATCTTGAACACATTATAACCATTTACGAGAGACATTCACTCTTATTCAAACTGCAATTTACCTGACTTAAAGAACATAACCACCCGTGCCTTATTAGCACTCTGACAACAAAGGATATGACCTCATTCCAATACAAACGAACATCTTCCTTTTCTACACACTGAGCATTCTTTATCAACAACAGCTCAAGACATCCTATTGTCTTCACACATCTACGAAGTACCATATAACCTTTATAAAAATTTTACTTCACTCGTGCCATCCTCGGCTCATTTTCTGCAACCAGGACTGATCCGCCAGCATAACTCAAAAGGAACCAACATAGCACATAACCGTTGTCATCAGCTAATCAACCGCAACCTCCCCAACTTGGCTCAAAGCCACCTGTCAGGACACATTTAATAACCCACAATACTTTTACCTTAATTATGCCACAATATTATAGTGAGATTAAACTCAAATCATCTAATAGTTTATGAAAACACAGATCCTCGGATACTGAAATCCTCTACAAACCTCGCATTCATCCCCATATCAGCTGAGTCCACTCTCTGAAGCGACCCAAATTTATCAAATTACAACACGTACCTTTCAATTACACATGAGATCTTCTAACAATATACATAAGAATCATACCCCTTAGAATACTCCGCAGGAGATATCCCACCTGCTTCGCCTCAATTTAATATTTCAGCACACCTTCCACCATCCTACACATAACACATCCATTTTAGTCTTCCTGAGTCTGAACTTATACTGCCACACATATTGCACTTAACTTCCAACTAGGAGATACGAAATATTCTTCACGCGCCCATACAACAAAAGATCACAATAGGAAACGAACCACTTAACAGTTCATCTATTATCCTTCACACTTCTTCGTCATTACTAAGTCATATAGAAACATTTTACAGTACCAACATACTTATCATGTAGCTATCCGGCCGCCATTCCCACAATTAGGTACAATACTGAACATATAAGTTTATAATACCAGCTCACAAAATCATCACCTTGGTGCTCAAGCCATAACCAAAGATCCGGCCTCAAGTCCTCCAGACTGGCCCAACATCGAACTCACGAGATCACATCTCGCCCCTCGATCGGAGAATCACAAGCCATCAGAACACTTATAATACCGAGCGCTCATGTGCGCATACAGACATGTGGAAGGAATTTCAAGAGTTATATCTCAAGCTGATTCAAGTACGGACGATAAGAATTCCAAGAAAGTGAAGTTTTCCTAAAGGTTTTGCAGCCTCTCAAGGATAAATACAGACGTCTCTGTACCGATCCGCGAGACTCTACTAAACCTGCTCATGACTCGTGAGACCTAGTAATCTAGGCTCTAATACCAACTTGTCATGACCCATTCTCCATACCCGGTCGTGATGGCGAATCTCGTGAAGACAAGGCCAGCCAACTAATCCAATTCACTTCCTTTTTAAAATTATTTAAACATAAATGAGTAAAATGGTACAGCTTAACAGCAATAATAATCAGGACTACAACCCCACACAACCCGATCGGGGTATCACAAGTCACGAGCATCTAGGAGGATATTTTTTACAATTTTAGAGTCTATAATACATACAGTAAAATCTAGAAACCAAGAAGAAGAAGAAACTCGGTGCCGCAAACGTCGGCGGTCACCTTACTTATCTACGAGAGGCTATGTAACCGTTAGGAAAATTCCAATTCATTTCATTCCATATCGTGCATCATTTATTCAGTTGGAGCTTATATCATATGTTCTTTTATATCCACTCGTGTATTGAAATTGCGCACTCGGTATCAAGTATGCGCCGACGGTTTGTGATGCTACAGAGGGATTATAAGGGAGCCAAGAATTTACTCAACCATTGTTACCGCGTGTCATCCATATCGATAATGCAAAAGTATTGAGATATCCATTCCATTGTGCACATGGGGGTGCACTAGGTTCTGACATTCGGTTGATAAGTACGGTCTTAAGAAGGTTTACTTCACTGCCTAATCGTCGCAGTAATGGTAGAGTCACGAGGTGGATGTAGATCTAAAGATAGTTGGTGGTAATAAATACTATATGGTTCGTATGAGATGTCTATTTAGCGACGGGTACAACTAGCAACCGAGATACTGGAGGAAGTGAGTTTAACTATCATAAGAATGACATGTGCCCAACGAATGGCTTGAGTTGTGTTATGGTGATGACGTATGAGCGATAAAGGTTAGTATCGTGGATTATCAGGATGTATCTTATGGCTTTGCACCAAGTGAAAGGAGTTCACTATCAACGATCCAATTGTCGGTCATGTGTCATATCAAATTTGGCCTGAGATGTATTTATGTTGTATTCAAAAGTTCTCTAAAACTTGTATATGAGTAAGACCTGAGATTTGTATGGGATGATGTTGGGACTTTCGATATTTCTTTGTCCATAATAATTCTACATTTTAGTATCAGTAGGGAAATGGAAACAATTTCAGAATACTCGTGGTGCCCCAGTTAATCAGGGCACTCTCATAGGATAATCATCTTTTAATGCACCACTAGCATGGCATTCCTTAAATGGTTATTCTAGTTATCTGGCACAGACTCAGTATGAGTAGCCGAATTGCGGATGAGTTGTTATGAATGTGGTGATAGTAGAAACATCATGAGAAGTTGTCCCAGACTTGGGAGAAATCTATTTTATCAGAACGCACAGTCAACACACTCCATTATTGTTACTAATCTATGTACGCTACAAGTTAGATATGGAGAACGAATGGGTAGATGGCGCCTAAGAGGTGGATGTCCGACCCATTGATATAATTGCTATAGTGTGGCTCAGACCGCTACACCAGATGGTGTCATTACATGTACAAGTCTAATTGTTATAAATAAAAAAAAGGATTTTTTTCCTTAACTTGATTTGGTTTTGAAAACTGAGGTGAGTCCTCTAAGTATGCTTCACTAATGAGTGAGCTTCGTAATCCTGAAATCTACTTATGTGAACACTCACTTTGGACTATTATATAGAGATAGCTATCCCTATCATTATGTGTTGGTCACTAAACATATCTGTGAGGCTAAAATTGACTTGCTATTACTTACTACAGTGGGTTTTGATGCAATTTCAGGATAATTGATTTCAATTGTCAATTATATGGCCTATCGGTATGAGGGTTCATTTTATGTTGTGATTTTCTTTGACGGAAATTTATTGAAAAGAAGGAAGAAAGGAAACGAAAGATTTTGGTTGGTACAATGTGCAAATACTTGTGATTCAGAGTTGAGGATGAGATCCTCAAATTTTTATATAATGTGAAATATTTTGAACCGAGCTAGAAGCTGCGGTGGATATTATATAAGGACAAGGTCCTGGCGGTGAAAAGTTATATGTTTAAAAATTCTCATTTTATGAGATTTTGAAATTTTGTACTATATTTTAAATGTGAGTCATGCCTGTTAGGCTTATTTGACAATTCTTGTGTATTTTCTGTTCATATTCAGTCATTTTTGTGTTGTAAACATTGAGTTTTAGCCTACGAGATGGGTGCCCTGGTGGCGTTAAATGTGACTCGTCAATTCGGGTAAGTAATTATGAGATCTTCATGCCTCATTGTGAGTAAAGCGGAGGTCTGAAATGAGATGTTTGTTAACATAAGGTTAATTGGGAATGTTGTGATTTATGAATAACTATTATGGCCAGAGACGAGGTTATGGGCATACAGATGACGTGTTTCATGTCGAGATATCATTATGATAATGTGATGCTTGTAATGCAGAGATTAGTATTATTGATATATACATTGTGGTGTTTCATTGGGTTGTGGATGTGTTGTTAGGAGTTATTTTGGTGTTACTCTGGTAGGTGGATAGGCCCAATTACAGGAGAGGCTTTGCCGAAATTTCAAAAAATTTTGGAAGTTAGAAAATTTGAGACATTAAGATATGCGAAGAAAGAGATAAGCTACGTCGTGTATTTGAGGATGAATGACCCTAAGTGGGGGAGAATGTAACAACCCGGAGAAACAATTTCGAAGTATTTAAGCATTATTAAAAGTTTAAGTGTGTTGAAATAAGACTAATGCAGTGTGATGGTGTGGAATTCAGATCCTATAACGAATGGCAGACTTTGAAGTTTGGGCCATGTCCTAAGGTTATGGACTAAGGATGAGGTGAAACCTTCAGTTAAATTGAAGGATCAATTACAGGGATTTGCTTGATAAGGGTTTTATTTGGCCCAGTGTATCACCTTGGGGGTGCTCCTATCTTGTTTGTGAAGAAAAAGGGTGGTTCTATGTGTATGTTTCTTGATTACGCCAGTTGAATAATGCTACAGTGAAGAACCGTTATCATTTGCCTCGTATTGATGATCTATTTGATTAGCTTCAGGACACACAGATATTTTCAAAGATTGACTTATGCTCAGGTTACCATCCATTGAAGGTTCGGGAGCCAGCTATCCCAAAGATTGCTTTCAGGACTCAATATGATCATTACGAGTTCCATGTATATCATTTGGGCTGACCAATGCCTCAGCAGTTTGTGCATTTGATGCACAGAGTATTTCGGCAATATCTTTACTCTTTGTTATTGTCTTTATTGATGACATTTTGGTGTATTCCCGGAGTCGGGAAGATCATGAGCAGCACCTGAGGACAGTGCTTCAGAATCTGAAAGAAAAGAAATTATATGCAAAGTTTTCAAAATGTAAGTTCTTGTTGAATTCCGAGGCATTCTTAGGCCACGTGGTATCAAGTAAGGGTTTTCGGGTGGGTCCGAAGAAGGTAGAGGTAGTGTAGAGTTGGCCTAGACCCTCCTCAGCTACAGAGATTCGCAGTTTCCTCGGCTTGGCGGGTTACTACCCTCATTTTGTGGAAGGATTTTCATCGATTGCAGCTCCTATGACTAGATTGACTCAGAAGGGTTACGCGGACAAAAAGGTTTGTGATGTTTCATATATGATCGGAGAGCGGGTTCTGCTTCGAGTTTCTCTTATGAAGGGCGTTATGAGAATTGGGAAGAAAGGGAAATTGAGTCTGAGGTTTATTTACCCTTTGAGGTATTGAAGCATGTTGGAAATGTTGCTTATGACCTTGGCCTACCTCCTATCCTGGCAGGAGTTCATCCGATATTTCAGGTTTCGATGCTCCGGAGGTATTACGGCGACCCATCGCACGTGTTGGATTTTAGCTCAGTCCAATTGGATAAGGATATGTCCTATGTTGAGGAGCCAATGACAATATTGGACAGGTAGATCCGAAAGCTCAGGTCAAAGGAAATAGCTTCAGTAAAGGTTCAACGGCAGGGTCAGCCGGTCGAGGAAGCGACTTGGGAGACCGATCAGGATATGCGCAGTTGATATCCTAATCTTTTCACTACTCCATGTATGTTCTTTATGGTCGTTCGAGGATGAACGAATGTTTAAGTGTGGGAGAATGTAACGACCCGGCCGGTCGTTTTTAGAATTTACACCCCATTCCCCTATTAACTGCTTCCTCTAAGTTCATTTCTACTATTTTGGCTTGTCGGGACATTCGGTGTTGGGATTCGGAGTGTTTTGGGACACTTAGTCCCTAAATGAGAGCTTAAGAGTTGAAAAATGGTCCGTAATCAGAACTGTGTGAAGACGGCCTCGGAATGGAAATTTGATGGTTCCGTTAGCTCCGTCAGGTGATTTCGTGGTTGGGAGAGTGTTCGGAATATATTTTGGAAGTCTGTAGCTCATTTAGGCTAGAAATGCCGAAAACTAATATTTTGGCGATTTTCGGTTGATAGGTGAAATTTTGATCCGAGGGTTGAAACAGATCTTCGAAAGTTTCTGTAGCACCGTCATGTCATTTGGGACATGTGTGCAAAATTTCAAGTCATTCGGACATGTTTTGGTCGGGGTTTTTGATCGAATGTGTGTTTTTGAAGTTTTAAAAGAACTTACGCTTGAATTCGATGTAATTTGATGATTTGGGTGTTAGTCGAGGAGTTTTGATAATTGTAACAAGTTTGAATAACATTATATGATATGTTGGAACTTTTGGTTGAGGTCCCGGGGCCCTCGGGTGTGTTTCGGATGCCTAACGGGTCATTTTTGGAAGATTTTTGTTGTTTTGAGCATAAACATGTAATGATCCAAAGATCCATTTTTAGTTATAGAGATCAAAATTTGATTTCGAGACTTCCAGAATTTAAATAATGAATTATAGGACTGATCTGGAAAGTTTGGTCTAATTTCATCAAGTCGCGATTTGGTTTTTGACACGAAACATGAGTTAATTGTTTAACGAGCGAAATGGATATTGAACTGAGAAAATGAGCTCCAAATTGTGTTTTGATTGAAGGAATAGGGTCGTATTATTATTTGTGACTCATATGAACAAGAATTGTCGAATTCTGAGTTCGTATAATGGAGTTATAGCTTTTTTAGTGAAATAAAAAGCTGCTACAATTTTCTGGGGCAAAACTGGTATTTCCGCTTCTGTGATGAACAGTAACTGCAAAAGCGGATGAACAGTGTTTTCGCTTCTGCGGTGAACAGCAAAATCGCACCTGCGATGAACAGTAACCGCAGATGCGAAAATCACAGACAGTTTATATTTCGAGTAGTACGCTATTTTTCTCATTTTTGGAGCTATGGAGCTCGGACTGAAGCGATTTTCACCATATAAAATGGGGTAAGTGCTTCTTAATTCAATTTTGGTTGTATAACTTGAATCTATTATGAGTTTTGACGTTTAATCTGAGAATTTTGTTGAAAATGGTAGAAATACCTCTTGGATAGAATCAATGATTTGAGGGTCGAAATTATATGGGAATTTTATAAATTTGGTATGGTTAGACTCGTGAGAGTACGAGATTTCTGGAAAAATAAATTTTACTCGGTTCCGAGACGTGGGGCCCGAGGGGTATTTTTGTTATTTTACATAATTTCGCGTATTAGCTTAGAATTTAATTGTAGAATCGATTACTTGAATTATTATTTACATTATGCAATTTAATTGAATAGATTTGAGCCTTTTGGAGTCGAATACGCATGGCAAGAACGTGATTTTGGATTGAATTTTGAGCCGGTTCGAGGTAAGTGGCTTGTCTAACCTTGTGTGGGGG
>MU722060.1:52287-97511 GCA_026770625.1 Nicotiana glauca
TCCCCCTTGTTTGTTTACTTTGGGACTACGAGTTTGATTCCCGGGAGATCTCCCTGCATTTTACTTTGGGACTACGGATTTGATTCCCGGGAGATCCCCTTGCATTTTACTTTGGGACTACAGATTTGATTCCTGGGACATCCCCTTGCATTTTACTTTGGGACTACGGGTTTGATTCCCGAGAGATCCCCCTGCATTTTACTTTGGGACTACGGGACGGTATCCCGGGAGATCCCCCTGCACTTTTATTTTGGGACTACGGGATGGTATCTCGGGAGATCCCCCTGCACTTTTATTTTGGGACTACGGGAAGGTATCTCGGGAGATCCCCCTGCACACTGATGATTGGATTACGGGAAGGTATCCCGGGAGATCCTTTGATATTGATAAGAGATTTGGACTACGGGACGGTATCCTAGGAGTTCCATCGAACAGTTGAGAAAAGGGCTACAGGACGGTATCCTGGAAGACCCTCGTTGGTATTCTTGTAATTTTGCTGTATTTACTCTGTGTTTCTGTTTTGTCTTGCAGTATTATATTTCATTGAACTGTCTTATCACACCGTTGTGTTCATTAGTTTTCATCAGACTTCGATACTGTTAATATTTTGCTATTTTATTGTTTCTGTCTCAGTAGGGCCCTGACCTTTCCTCGTCACTACCCAACCGAGGTTAGGCTTGGCACTTACTGATTACCGATGTGGTGTACTCATGCCTCTTCTGCGCATGTTTTTCATGTGCAGATCCAGGTACCTCTATGCAAGCGCATTATCAGTAGCTGCAGAGAGCATTTCGGAGACTTGAGGTATATCTGCCGCGTCCGCAGACCGGAGAGTCTCCCTCTCACTCTACCCTTTAGTTAGCTAGATGTTATTCTGTCCTTCCTTGTTATAGACGTTCCGAATGATTAGAGCAGTGTTATGTATTATTCTTAGCCTGTGTTGCCCGTGAATTACCGGATCTTTGGGATGGTTTCACAATTTAAAGTATTAAAGTGTATGTGCCAGGCGGCAACCGTATACATTACTCATGTTATTTAGTTTTTGAATATAAATTTCGCAAATGTTGTTACTTCCGCAATGTGTTAGGCTTACCTGGTCGTGAAGACTAGGTGCCGTCATGACGTGTTCACAATTGGTGAACTAGGGTCGTGACAATTTGGTATCAGAGCAATGTAACGACCCGGCCGGTCGATTTTAGAATTTACACCCCATTCCCCTATTAACTGCTTCCTCTAATTTCATTTCTACTATTTTGTCTTGCCGGAACGTTCGGTGTTGGGATTCGGAGTGTTTTGGGACACTTAGTCCCTAAATGAGTGCTTAAGAGTTAAAAAATGGTCCGTAATTGGAACTACATGAAGACGTCCTCAGAATGGAAATCTGATGGTTCCGTTAGCTCCGGGTGATTTCGGGGTTGGGAGCATGTTCGGAATATATTTTGGAAGTTTGTAGCTCATTTAGGCTAGAAATGCCGAAAACTAATATTTTGGCGATTTCTGGTTGATAGGTGAAATTTTGATCTGAGGGTCGGAACGGATCTCTGAAAGTTTCTGTAGCACCGCCATGTCATTTGGGATATGTGTGCAAAATTTCAAGTCATTCGGACATGTTTTGGTCGGGTTTTTGATCGAATGTGTGTTTTTGTAGTTTTAAAAGAACTTAGGCTTGAATTCGATGTAATTTGATGATTTGGGTATTAGTCGAGGAGTTTTGATAATTGGAACAAGTTTGAATAACATTATATGATATGTTGGAACTTTTGGTTGAGGTCCCGGGGGCCTCGCGTGTGTTTCGGACGCCCAATGGGTCATTTAACGTTATTCAAACCTGTTCCCATTATCAAAACTCCTCGACTAACACCCAAATCATCAAATTACATCGAATTCAAGTCTAAGTTCTTTTAAAACTTCAAAAACACACATTCGATCAAAAACCCGACCAAAAACATGTCCGAATGACTTAAAATTTTGCACACATGTCCCAAGTGACATGACGGTGCTACAGAAACTTTCGAAGATCCGTTCCGACCCTCGGATCAAAATTTCACCTATCAACCGGAAATCGCCAAAATATTAGTTTTCGGCATTTCTAGCCTTAATGAGTTACAGACTTCCAAAACATATTCCGAACACGTTCCCAACCCCGAAATCACCTAACGGAGCTAACGGAACCATCAGATTTTTATTCCAAGGCCGTCTTCATACAGTTCCGATTACAGACCATTTTTCAACTCTTAAGCTCTCATTTAGGGACTAAGTGTCCCAAAACACTTCGAGTCCCAATACCGAACGTCCCGGCAAGCCAAAATAGTAGAAATGAACTTAGAGGAAGCAGTTTATAGGGGAATGGGGTGTAAATTCTAAAAACGATCGGCCGGGTCGTTACATCCAGTATATTATGCTAGTGTACTTTCCGGATTTTGAACAGTGTTTTCATTCAGATTTATCTTTACATAAAGAGTGGCTTAATTTCGATTACTTTTAAAACTATGGCTATTTTTAAATGACCACTTATAAATCCGGCTATATTTGAATATCTCCTTATATAATCATAAAATTGGAAAACTGGAGTTACCTCACAAATGAAAATTTGAGTGACATTGGATTCTTATTCACTGTCTTAATTATATAAGAGAGCAAAGTGGGACTACGACAAAGTTAATTGCAAATTACCAAATGGACCTATGAGCTCATTGACCTAGAATAAAGATACTCATTTCATTTCAATTTATAATAATGACTTTTGAAAGTTATGATTTTAAATATATCATAATAGTTGTATGGTTATAAAATTATAATACTTATAATTTTACGCATATCATAATATTTTAAAAAACATAAGTTAAATTGCATTAGAATTTATTTTTTTATTTTTTTTGGGAACAGACTAGGTAAATTTATAATCTTGGCCAAGTTTCTTCAAAGTTAATGTACTTTTTTTCAAAGTTAATGTGTTTAGCCAAGCTTTTAGATAGAGGAAAAGTGTGTTTGAGTTGAAGCCGAATCAGTGTTGGAGAGGCAAAAAAAATTGTTTCTCCCTAAAAATATATTTTTTTTAAATACTTTTAATAAAAATACACTTAAAAGCACTTTTTAAAAATTTGGCCAAACATTAATTGCTTCTCAAAGATGTTTTTTAAATTAATTAGTCAAACACAAGTTGTTTCTCTATAAAAGTACTTTTGAAAAAAATATTTTTGAGGAAAATATTTATCAAAATAAGTTTTTTTTTTTTTGAACTTGACCAAACATGCTATTAATTAGTACTAGTAATTGTAGCAATTTTTAAAAGTCCTCCTTAAGATGAAAATTTTTTCTGTTGGTCAATCTTGCTACAGTTTGGTCTATGCTTCTGTGTAATTTCGCGGTAAATCAATTATATTATTTTATATTGAATAGAATGTGACATGAGAATGTGAGTATTATTAATAATACATAAATTAAAAACACTAAAGTGACAAAACTAAAAGACATAATAGTGAACAAACTAATATTTTATTTAAAACCTAAACACATTTTAACTTATTGTACGCTAATTTGCATTATATCATGGAAGTAAACATCCAAAGAGAAATTAGTAATTCCTACATTATTTATCCTTGCAATATTACAATTCATTCATCATTGAAACAAATAAATCATTGTATTTCATTATGTGGTAATTAATAGTTGAAAACATCCCACTTGGAAGATGATTTTTCAATTTTTTTCCCTCGTATGCGCTAAAAGAGAATGCATTCATGCTCTTTGTCATATCAATGCCTTCCGGTTCCGGATCAATGTTGTCAAACTGCCAAGTTCGATGGGTTAATCAGGCCAACATAGAGTTCATGCGTACACTAAATAAAAGTCATCAAATTCAGGAGATCCAAATATATTTTGCCTTAAATAATCTATTCAGTTATCATAAATTAGTCTATATCATCTGAAGAACTAATAATGTTTCGTTTATAATTTAATTCTTCAACTATATTCTCAAAATCTTAAAGTTACTTCTATTGGAAATTTTTGGGTACTAAGGAAAACCCCTTGACTCTAAAATGCACATCATGTCTCATTAATGGGACAAAATGGGTTTTTCAAAAATTAGATTTTTGTTCTGCTAAGTCTAATGAGACACAAACAATAATCCAAAAGAGCTGAAGATTTCCTGATAGATACAAACGATGGTTCCAGGAAGGAGAGAAGAGGGCACAAAGAAAATGAAAGAACAGTTCACAGTACAACAAAACAAGAGTCCACAATGAAAAATCGTTGTGAATCAATGGGTTTTTTTTTTTTTTTGGAGAAAATTATGCTATATACCTATTCTATTTAAAACTATTACCTGGCTTTACCTATTCTAGAAATAATTACATTATATACCTATGCAATCAAAAATAATTACCCAGCCATCTATCTTCCTATTTTGTTTTCTCCTCCCTTTTTTCTTTCATCCCCTATTCTTTTTTCCTCTCTTTCTCTTTCTTCCCTTCCTGACGTTGTCAGTATTCCTATATTTTCTAGGTAGATATATGATCTATCCACCTTTCCTTTCATGTCTTTATCATCCATCCCAGGAAAAAAGGCTAAAAAAAATCTATCAAAAAAGAATAAAATTTTTTAAGGTTTTAATCTGCCACAAAATTGTAAGGTTGTGTAGGTAGTCATCATTTGTAATGACCCGACTGATTGTTTAATGTATTTGTGCCTCCTTTCTCCTTTTGATGCTTTACACATGTGTAATTTTGGCTTTATAACTTGCGAGGTTTGTTTTTCGTTCCGAAAAGGTTTTGGGTTATTTTGGACTCTTTGGTTCTTGGTTTAGAAGCCTAAGCTGGAAATATTGACCAAAGTTTGATTTTTGTAAAAACAACCCTGGAACGATATTTGCCAGGAATCGAATTCGGAGGTCCAGAGGTTGATTTGTATTGTTTTGCCGAAAGTTGGCAATTTAGGTTAGAGGATTTCCCAAGTTGACTGATATTAGATTATGATGCAAAAAATTGAGTTAATTAGTGTCACGACCCAAAAACGCAGACTTGGTTGTGATGGCGCCTCTCATGAAGACAAGGTCAGCCGACACAACACCCATTTTAACCCTTTAATCATTAAGAATCATTTTTAAGCCTTTAATCAAACAAATATTTCATAATATAAGTTTGAATGAATAATGCGAAAATAACATACAAGCCCGACATCAGGATGTTACTAGTCATGAGCATCTACTATAACTGTCTAACTAAATCAAGACCTACATGGTCGGGAAAAGTCACAATTTATACATAAGGAAGAATAAAGAGGGAGGAAGCAGAGTCGCGATCGCCAGACAGCTACCTTTCTAACTCCGATGAAACCGCCACCAAGCTCAGAAATACCTGAATCTGCACACAAGGTGCAGGGAGTAATGTGAGTACTCCAACCCAATAAGTAATAAAAGTAAATAAGGTCTGATCAGTAAGAAACAATGAATTCACATTATGGTCAACTCAGTAAGCACAACAAGCTTTCACATCAGAATACGAGTTAATCGTCTCATTTAAAATCCAGCTTTTGGCAAAATTCGTTTGAAGATGCTTTCCAACAGTTTCAATAGAGGTTCAATATAATTTACAATTAAAGAGATAAAAATCGTAATCAGCCCCTGGGGCAAAACATAGCTCGTATATAGCCCTTCGGCATAACAGAATTCCACAATCATTTCATAACTTAAAACTTCAGTTTAAGTAAAAGTTATTTAAATCATTTGTTCAACATTTTCAATAGAGGCTCGGTCTGAAGATGAGTGAGAGCAGTAATTAAATCAACATGTTCAATAGAAACTCACTTTAAAGAGAAGTGAAGAACAGTAAGTTTGTATACTAGCCCCCCAGGCAAAGCATCACTCATGTATATATATATATATATATATATATATATAGCCCTTCGGGCAAAGCCTCTCAGTCACTCGTGACTCAACTCTTACCAATCAGCGCTCACACTCAGCACTCACACTCAATAGGTACCATATAGTAACCGATGTGACGCGCAGCCCGATCCAGATATCGCTGCGGCATGTAGCTCGATCCATAAATATAGTCGACTGTGCTCACTGGAGGTGTGCAGACTCCGGAGGGGCTCCTACACCCCAAGCTCTATATCATTGTGGCATGCAGCCCGATCTAACATATCGCTGCGGCGTGCAGCCCGATCCATATACATATACACATATATATTGCTGTGGCGTGCAGCCTGATCCACAAATATATAATCCTTACAACCAGGGCATCGGCCTTTCTCAGTCATTAACCTCACAATCATAAACTCGGTGTATCTCAGTCATCAACCTCACAATTAGACCCTCGGTCTATCTCAGTCATCAACCTCACAATCACTCGGACCATCAGTAAAATGGGGAACTCCGCCCAAAAAATTTTCACATATGTAAGAAGTAAAGTGATAAAACTAGATTTAAACAATAAACAGGTAAAACATGACTGAGGATATGCTTTCAAAAGAAATAGAGTGAGGAAGGCCCCGTTTGGCCATGAGTTTTGTCAAAATAAATTTAGGATATATTTTCAAAACTCATGTTTGGCCATAAGTTTTGCCTACATTTTGGAAAAATCTCAAATCCCAAAATCACCACAATTGCTGATTTTGGGCCAAAATTCTAAAACTTGGGAATTATATACATGTTTTTCCAAAATAAAATTGGGAAATATGTTTTGAAAACGTATGTCCAAACAAATTTTCATCTTCAAACCAAACTTCACCCAAATCAAATTTTTCAAAATAAATTTGGAATCTATGGTCAAACACTAGCAAAGAATAGTAAAAATGCCCCTAAGGTCTCAACAGGTCGGTACAAGGCCCAAAACATGGCATACAACCCAAAATATAATATCAATCTCTATAATTTTGGAATATCATAAGATTTCAAATCAAATACGCAACTTAACAATTGTACGGGATGTACCAAGTCACAATCCCTAACGGTGCACGACTCCAAGCTCGTCATCTAGCATGTGCGTCACCTTAAAGTAGCACAAAGATATGAAATCCGGGGTTTCAAACCCTCAGGACAGCATTTACAATCATTACTTACCCCGATCCGGTCCAAACTCTAGCCCGCGATGCTTTTCCTTCACGAATCTTTGACGACCCGGCCCGTCGTCTCATGTGTTACAGCCCCGTTTCCCCCATTTTATGCTTCTTCATGTTTCATTATCGGCAATTGGTGTGTTAGAGTTGAATTGGATTGGTTTTGATAGGAAATGAGACATTTAGTCTCTTAAGGAAGATTTGGCTTGGAAAAGTCAACCGGATGTTGACTTATGAGTTAGGAGGATTGGATGTGATTTTCAGTTATTCGGTTAGCTTCGGAGAGTGATTTGTAACTTATGAGTGTGATCGGAATTTATTTTGGAGGCGTCGGTTAGCTTCGGAGAGTGATTTGTAACTTAGGAGTGTGATCGGAATTTATTTTGGAGGCCCAGCGTAGAATTAGGCGTGAACTGGCGAAGTTAGCATTTTGGTAATATCCGGTTGATAGGTGAAATTTTGATCTGAGGGTCGTAATTGGATTCTAAGAGTTGTAGTAGCTTCATTAGGTGATTTGGGATGTGTATGCAAAATTTCAGATGATTCGGAGGTGATTTGGTTGGATTTTTGATCGAATGCGAGTTTCGGAAGAATTTGAAGAACTTAGGCTTGAATTTGATGAGAATTGAGGATTTTTGTGTTTTTGGATGTGTTTTTATGATTGGAAAGAGTTTGAATAGGCTATTGGACCATGTATGTGTTTTTAGTTGAGGTCTCGGGGGCCTCGGGGTGAGTTCGGGTGGTTAAACGGAGATTTTTGGTGTTGTTGCATGTTTAAGTTTGCTGGTATCTGGTGTTTTCACACTTGTGGTTATGGGACCGCAGGTGTGGTCTCGCAGAAGCGAATAGGAAGGTCGCAGAAGTGGAAATGGACTTGAGCAGGTTCCGCAGAAGTGGAAGCCTGGACTGCAAAAGCGATCTCGCTGGTGCGAGTTCTGGACCGCAGAAGCGGTCGTGGTCCTTAAGTGGAAAATCGCAGATTTGGTGCAAAGGATGCAGAAGCGGTCCCGCATAAGCAGAAACGGGACCGCAGAAGCGAAATAACTGGGCAGAGCATTTAATTAAGTTTTCTTCGCGAATTTTTGAAAGAACAACATTTTTGCACTTCGAACTTGGGAGCTTTTGAGCGATTTTGAAGAAGGTGTCGAGGGCTTCAATCAGGTATGGATTCTTAGACTTGGAATATAATTTTTTGGTGTAAAAACATGGATTTAGACTGAATAATCAAGGAATCAAAGGTCAAAAAATGGTGGTTTAGGGCTTGAACTTAAGAGAGTGTAAACTAGGGATTTGAGGGGTCAAATGGACTCTGATTCTTGTGATTTTAATATGTATAGACTCGTGGAGAGATAAGGAATCTGTTGGTGTAAAAGTTTTTGAGTTTCGAGAAATGATCCAGGGGCTCGGGTTTTGCTAATTACGGGAATTCTTGTTGTTTTTCGATTATTTTTATTGGGTTTTGTTCCCTTGGCATATTGTGATGGATTCGTTGTGGTTTTAATCAGATTCGACGTGTGAGGAAGTCGATTCGAGAGGCAAAGGCATAGCGAGCTAGACTTTGGCTGGCTAGAGGTGAGTAATAGATGTAAATGATGTCTTGAGGGTTTGAAACCTTAGAATTTTACATCGTAACGCTATATTGAGGAGAGACGCGCGTTCTATGATGAGTGCGGGGTCGTTTGTTCTCATCATCGAAAGAGGCAAGAAACCTAGCATCGGTTTCCCGCGCCTGTGTTTCAGTTATCTCTTCAGTAAGGCTGAACCCCCCAGCATGGATCTCCTCGAGAGTCTTCCTTCAGGCTTGGAACTTAGACAAATTATTGCTCTATCTTGCCCGGTCGAAGACCACCCTCAGCTCAACGACCACAGCTTCTCTCATATATATAGCAATGGATTATCAGCCGCAACCTTAGTCTTCTCAGCTTCGGCCTTAGCTTGTGCAGCTTAAGCCTTAGCCTGTGCAGCTTCGGTCCTGGCTTTAGCTAGTTCGACCTCCATCCCCTCGACTTCCCTGGCTGAGCCAAGACCTTCGCTTCAGCATCTCGGAACTGAGCTTCAGCCGAAGCTAGTCGGGCCTTAACATCTTCCTTTTCGGTAGCAAGTTGATCCATGTTCTTCTTCCACTATTGGTAGTCAGCCCGAACTCGATCTACCTCACCTCGAAGCTGCCCAATCATATCAAGCTTTCGATGCAGTTGAGATATCAAAGTTTTAGCTTCTAAAGTAGGGGATTGCGACTTTGTCCATCCCGAGAGATGTTTCTACTGTGTTTTCGACTAGAACTTATATGATAATCATCCTACTTGGATTTAATTGTTATATTTGGGCTTCGTGCCAATTATTTGAATCCTTCAGGGACTGATATCATGATTTTCGCATACTTTACATATTATTTGATCTCGGTCCAAGGTTTTAGATACTGTTTTGCAAACTCAGCCATATTTCTAAACTTTGATAAACTTAAACGATATTTCTAAATGATATTTTTGGCTGAGAACTACTGTTTTACAAATGCCCAAAGGGCTCATGATGATTTTCTGGACTGAAGATGGATCGGGCTGCGCGCCGCAGTAGTATTACATTGTTATTGAGGCCGAGGGCCGGTTGATTATATTGATATTGCGCTTGGGCTGTAGGAGCCCCTCCGGAGTCTGTACACACCCCTAGTGAGTGTCGTCGACGATAAATAAATATGGATGGATTGGGCTGCACACCACGATAGGTACTGGAATGTACCATCATATGAATTGCATTGTATTCATGCATTTGTTCTTTATCTGTTATACCTACCTCAGAATCTGTACTTTGATTTCATTGGTTTATTGCTTCACTGTTATATATTCTGGACTGCCGGTTATAGTTTACCTTGTATTATTCCATGATTTCTTATTCTCAGTCTTTATTTATGTTTATTACTCACTGGGTCGGAGTACTCACATTACTCCCTGCACCTCGCGTGCAGATCCAGGTACCCCACAGGCTGAGTGAGCACTTATTTAGCTGAGCAGCAGTATTTGGGAGCATCGAGGTAGCTACACGGCGTTCGCGGCCTTGATCCCTCCCCTCTATCTCTATCTTTTGTTCTATATTTCCTAGACAGATGTTGTAGTAGGTTGAGATTCTGTATTAGAGGCTCATGTTCGTGACATCAGGTCCTAGTTGGGCTACTTTGTAGTACTTTGTTAAACTTCCACATATTTTATCTGTTTTCCTAGACTTTCTATATTATGGTTTAGTATTTTTCCCTGTGTTGTATAGCCATAATATGCTTAAGTTGGGAAATATTCGTGAAAAGGTCGGGCTTGCCTAGCAGAGTGTTGGGCGCCATCATGATCGGGGTTAGGGTTTTGACAAGTTGGTATCAGAGCCTAGGTTACTTGGTCTCACGAATCATGAGTCGATCTAAGAGTCTCGCGGATCGGTACGGAGACGTCTGTATTTATCCTCGAGAGGCTACAAAACCTTTAGGAAAAACTTCATATTCTTGAAATTCTTGTCATGCGACTTTGTTGAACCGAAAACTAAACTTCTATATTCTATTCTCTCGCAGATGGCGCTACCGGACGTGACGTACGACCACCAGTACCACCCACTGAGGCCACCAGAGGCCATGGACACGGTCGTGGTCGTGGCCGAGGTAGAGCAGCGAGGGCAGCACCTGTTGATCCACCAGTTGCCCCAGCTCAGGACCATACTCCAGCTGTGGATGCTCCAGCAGCACCTCTGCAGGCACCAGCAGTGCCTATTGTGATTTCGGGTCTCCAGGAGGCCTTGGCCCATATATTATAGGTTTGCACTAGCCTGGCTCAGGCAGTCTCAGTCACTACTAAAAGTACAAGAGGAGGGTGAATTGTATATAGTTTAAAATTAATCGTAATAAGTTGACTAAAAACTTTAGAAGTCGACTAAATGTGGCAATCTTGCAGATAGAGAAATTCGAAGTAATTAACAGAAAGTAAATGCAGAAATTAAAGACACAAAGAATTTTATACTGGTTCGGATTCAATGTGAATCCTAATCCAATCCCCTTAGGTTGCAAGGAATTTCTCTTCAAGCAAATGAGTTTTCTTTCGTGTACAAATTCGTTGTTTGTCGCTCAGATTTCTAGCACTCGTTTGATACAATGCCTCACCAGTTGTAAGCTCTCTTTCTATCCCTGACTTGTTACACAGCAGAACGATATGAGCTACTATGCTTGTTTGTAGTAAATTGAAGAGAGTTATTTTGGTTCGATCAAAGTATGCTAAGGATGGGGTTGCACTAAGAATTTATACAAAAATCGATGGTGAAGGCTCGACAACCCAAGGGTTTTGATCCTTGGAAAGAATTGATTCTTTCCAAGAATAAATTACTAGCCGTTGCGTCTCTTCAGATCTTTTTCCTTTGGAAAATGGCGAGATTGATAGAATTCTTCCTTGATTTTTGGACCTTCCGATCTTGATTCCTGTCATCATTAATTGGTCTTCAGTAATTAATCCTCTAGCATTAGTTGGTCTTCAGTAATTATCTTTGACTCGTCAATCACGAATTGCGTGGAATTTGTGTTCTGTTAGGGCTTGATCTAATTCTGCAGAATCATAGAGATAATCTCGTTTTGCTGATGTAGAGTTGATTCTTTCCTTGAGTACCGAGAGTATTTAGTTCAGCTCCGTTTGAGAGGGATGGTTTTCCTTGTTTGGTATAGCTCCTTTGAACTCCTGCACATGCATATTAATTTGCATCATTAAAATATGTTCTAACAATCTCCCCCTTTTTGATGATGGCAAAATAATATATATATGTAAAGGGATAAACAACAATTGACTTCCATGTGTGAGACGGGCTGACTTGGATCCCCCTCAATATGTGTAGTTAACTGGACTTGATCCCCCCTTCAATGTGTGCAGTCGACTTGTACCTGTATATTAGTGTCTATGCATGGGCAGCATAGTTGACTTAACCAGTTCAAAGAATATGAGGTATGATCTTCCTTAACCTATATAACGAATAGGGATTATATACGAAGTAATATACAGAATCAACTTGAACTAGAATCAACTTGAACCTGCACATAGAGCGTTAATAGTCCAAAAATATTCTCCCCCTTTTTGACATCAGCAAAGAGGGAGCAGCAAAAATTATCATCCACAAACGCAAAAGAGAGAAAAAAATCATCTCGGGCATAGCCCAACCATAGCCAAAACACATTTAAAACAAAGAAAAAAATTGTCTGTAGACCACATCCATTTCATCGACGAAGAAAGTAGGTAGGAGTGTTGCAGATGGCCTCCTTCAACTGGTCAAAGCTGGTGTTGACAGCAATGCTCATTCCATCCAGCCTGTCATGCACTTGCTTGAAGGCTTTAACCGCACTCTTCCTTACCCGTTGCACAACCACCCTGATCTTTGACACATTAGAACCTGTTTCCTTAGAAATAGCATGAATAACATCCACGGTCGACTGTGTGGCGGACAGAAGAGTCTTGATGTCTGAGAGTTGATAGTCAATGAAGCTGAGCTTTTCGTTTAGGTCTACATGAATGGGAGGGGGAAGAAAAGGAGACGGAGGCTTGGTTTCCACGGGGGTAGGCTTTGCATCACTATCACCCTTTTTGACCCAGACACCTTTGATACTCATAGACCCCCATATTTGAGAAGGCTCTAGAGTTGTAGAATTTGTTCACAGGAACAAAGGGGTAGTCTGAAAGCGGAATTTGATGAGCTTCCAGAATGTGGGTGATGGCCATACCATAAGGAAGACTGGTTGGATCTTCAACACTCTCAATCATAAAATTTATGACCCAGGAGGACAACTTGATTTTGAGGTTGGAGATAAGACAATAGACAAAGAAGGTGTCCCGTTGAGAGAGGGTTGAAAATAAACCAATTCTAGGGAGGAGAGTGGTGGCAACAATGTGGGCCAGAACTCTAGTTTCAAAGCTAACATCACTAGGCCCTAATTGATTTGGAAGGGTTTCAGAGGGATGTTATGCAATACACTATTTAGCCTGATCAAAGGTGATTTCAAAATCCTCAGGCCAGACATTCTTAAAGACAGTTGGGAAACCAGAGCAACGATAGAGAAAGAGGGAGTCAAACAAACCACAATCAAGAACAATACGTTTACCAAGCACAATAGTTTCAAGCCTATCAGGTTTACTAGAGCGAAGATTTGCATAAAACATACGGGACAAGGGGTTCATACACGGTAGGCGGAGAAATAGAGAGAGATTTTCCCACCCTTGATACACAAAAAGATCCTTTACCTTACAGTTGAGAGACACCATAAGATCAAGATCTACTACTCTGCCATGGGCGATGGGCTTCTCCTTAAGAGAAACAAAGAAATCCCTATTTGGGGTGTCCCAAAAATTTAGGTCTCATTCGAGAGAGGCAGAGAAATCGAACTTTGATTTCTTTGGAGTAGAAGCAGGAGGATCATCCATGGGACGCTTTCCTGAGGCTTTGTCAAAGTTTGGAGTGCTCAGATAACCCTCCTTGAGAGGAGGCACATCCCTCAGAACGATCAGACCCTAAGTCTACTTGCTCAGGCGGCGCAGAAGAGGGTTTTGCTTTTGAGCGGGTACTTTTCCTGGTGGAAGCAGAGGGTTTTTTGGAGGATTTTGCAATGGGAGAAGAGAGAGGTGGTAAAGGTTGAAAAGGGAGTTGGTAGAGGATGAGGGAGATGGTGGAGATGAAAGAGACGGAAAAGGACTAACTTAAAGAGAGAATATTTGATGGTTGAGTACAGAAAAGGAAGGGGTGTCAGATGAATCGATATGATGATTGACTTTCCAACTTCGGCTGCAAACTGATGGAATAAGACTAAAAAGAGAGGGAAAAGACTGGCGGCATAATTAATGCACTAAAAAGAGCAATTATAACATGTTTTTGAAAAGTAACACTTTAGTCCTAAGAATTTTGTGAAAAAATAAATAATGTCAAGTAATTCTCTCAAAGAACAAAATCTATCTTCCAACAATGGTTTAGTAAAGATATCAGCTAATTGGGCAGAGGTGCCAACGAAAGCTAATTCTATATCACATTTAAGAACATGATCTCTAATAAAATGATGTTTAATGTCTATATGTTTTGCCCTAGAGTGATGCACAGGATTTTTCGAAAGACAAATTGCACAAGAATTATCACAAAAGATTTGTATAGGCTTAAAAGAAAGTTCATAGTCACCTAATTGATGAGACATCCACAGCAGTTGTGCACAACATTGACCAACTGCTATGTATTTAGCTTCAGTAGTTGACAAAGCGACTGATGCTTGATTTTTACTATTCCAGGATATTAAGGCCTTTCCTAGTAATTTACAAGTGCCACTTGTGCTCTTTCTGTCTTCTTTATCACCTGCTAAATTTGCTTCTGAAAAACCTTATAATTTAAAAGAGTTAGGGATACCATAATCCATGAGATACTGTGCCAATAAG
Organism: Nicotiana glauca; assembly: GCA_026770625.1. Taxonomy (NCBI): domain Eukaryota; kingdom Viridiplantae; phylum Streptophyta; class Magnoliopsida; order Solanales; family Solanaceae; genus Nicotiana; species Nicotiana glauca. Next base: position 66,768 of record MU722060.1, read on the forward strand.
ATATCGAATTATTCTTTTTACAGAAGTTAGATGTGAATCCTTGGGAGTCGACTAAAACCTGGCACATTTATAAATGCTGAACATAATATCTGGTCGACTAGCGGTCAAATACAGTAGAGATCCAATCATTCCCCTGTATTTGGTTTCATCAACTGGAGTACCCTGTTCGTCTTTATTTAAATTTGTTGCTGGACTCATAGGAGTCCCAATTGATTTTGCATTGCTCATGCCAAACTTTTGGATCAGCTCCTTGGTATATTTAGTTTGATAGATGAAAGTTCCCTCTTCAGATTGATGAATTTGAAGTCCAAGGAAAAATGTGAGTTCACCCATCATGCTCATTTCGAATTCACTTTGCATGAGGTTTGCAAATTCTTTGCACATAAGAGAGTTAGCACTACCAAAAATAATATCATCAACATGAATTTGAATGATGAGATTACCTTCTGTTGATCGTTTAATAAATAGAGTATATGAATTTTACCTCTGGTGAACCCATGATCAACAAGGAAGGTACTTAACATGTCACACCAAGCACGTGGAGCCTGTTTTAGTCCGTATAGTGCCTTGGTAAGCTTGTATACATGATAAGGAAATTTTGAGTCTTCAAAGCCTGGGGGCTATTTCACAAAAACTTCCTCTTCGATAAATCCATTTAGAAAGGAACTTTTGACATCCATTTGAAACAATCTGAATCCCTTAAATGATGCATATGCTAACAGGATTCGTATAGACTCTAGTCGAGCTACTGGAGTGAAAGTTTCATCGTAGTCAACTCCTTCTTGTTGAGAATAGCCTTGAGCAACTAATCTGGCTTTGTTCCTTATTACCTGTCTTTTTCATTAAATTTGTTCCTGAACACCCATTTTGTTCCAATGACAGAAACATTTTCAGGTCAGGGTATCAGCTTCCATACTTGATTCTTGCTGAATTGATCTAATTCCTCTTGCATGGCTTTCACCCAGCTTGAGTCCTTCAAAGCTTCTTCTACCTTTATGGGCCCTATTTGAGAGATTAGAGCAATATTTGCTTTCTTTTTAAGGGCAACCCTAGTTTTTATTCCTTCGTTTGGATCCCCTATGATATATTTCTGTGGGTATTCAGTTTCATTTCTCCATTCATTTAGTCGAGTAGTGCTAGTAGTCGACTCCAAACATTGTTCCGGAGTGTTGTTGCTAATTTGTTCAGTTGAGTCGACTACATCTGTGGGACTAGTTGGTTCCTGTGATTTTCCTTTGTCCAAAACTTCTTGAGTTTGATCTTCATCACCTACATTAATGCCTTTCTCAACCAAGGGATTATTTTCATCGAAAATAACATGAACTGATTCTTCAACGCATAGAGTACGTTTATTAAAAACTCTAAAATATCTGCTATTTAAGGAATAACCAAGAAAAATACTTTCGTCACTTCTTGGATCAAATTATCCAAGATTGTCCTTATCATTATTGTGAATGAAACACTTGCTTCCAAATGGATGAAAGTAACTGATATTAGGACGCTTACCCTTCCAGCGTTCATACGGAGTCTTCTTCAAGATGGGCCTTATGAGACATTGGTTGAGAATGTGGCATGCAGTACTCATACCTTCATCCCAGAAATGATTTGGCAGAGAGTGTTCTAGCAGCATGGTTCTTTCCATGTCTTGAAGAGTTCTATTTTTTCTTTCCACAGATCCGTTTTGTTGAGGTAAGCGAGGAGCAGAGAAATTGTGAGTGTAACCTTGATCATTACAGAAATCTTCAAATACCTTGCTTTCAAACTCGCCTCCATGATCACTTTGGATGATGGAGATTTGATAACCTTTTTCTCTTTCAATCCTTTTGCAGAAAACTTCAAAGTTTTTCAAGGCTTCGTCTTTGTGAGACAGAAAAATTACCCAAGTGAAACGTGAAAAGTCATCAACAATAACAAATGCATATTTCTTTCCACCTATGCTAGCAGTTCTAATAGGTCCAAATAAATCCATATTAAGTAATTGTAACGGTTTTGAAGTGGACACTATGTCTTTGTTTTTTGAAGGAGTTTCTAGTTTGCTTACCCATCTGGCATGCATCACAAATATGAGTCCTAGAGAAATTCAGTTTAGGTAATCCAATGACTAGATCATGTATGGATAGTTTCTCAATTAAATGCATATTAGCATGACCTAATCTTCTGTGCCATAACCAGGGATCATCAAACATATAGGTTAGACAGATGTGACCATCTATATTTTCGAAACCATCAAGTATATAAACATTTTCGTACCTTTATCCAAGAAGAATTATTTTACCTGATTCGTCTTCAATAGCACATCCAGTTCTCTTAAATTTTACCTCATATCCTGAATCACAGAGTTGACTTATGCTGAGGAGATTGTAGTTTAATCCATCAACCAGATATACTTCAGTAATATCACAGCTGTTGTTGAAAGGTATAGTTCCAGTGCCAACTATTTTGCCTTTTGAATCATATCCAAATTTGACGTTCCCTCCATCAATATTTGTAACTTCCTTAAACAGGCTTTTGTCACCTGTCATGTGACTGGAACACGAACTTTAGGATCATCAATTTCGTTCTCAGCAGTTTCAGTAGTGGCTTTGAATGCAACAGTATTCTTCTTTTCTTCCTGATTTTTCTTCTTCAAATGCGTTCTTTCAAAAGCAATGAGTTCTCCTCGAAGTTCATCATATGATAGCTTGTTAAGGTCTTGAGATTCTAAAGTGACCATTTTAGTCTGCCAGGTGGTTGGTAGACTTCTAAGAATTTTCCGAACTTGATCACCACTTGTATATGGTTTGCCAAAAGCTTTCAAATCACTGATTATTTTACTGAACCGGGCAAATATTTCTTCGATGGATTCTCATTCCTTCATTGAGAATAATTCATAGTCGTGAACTAGCATATTTTTGTGAGTTTCCTTTACTTTGCTGGTACCTTCATAGGTAACTTCGAGTTTGTTCCACATTTCTTTGGCAGTATCACAACTAGAAATCTTCTCATATTCTTCACCACTTATTGCATTGTGAAGCAGATTCCTTGCCTTGTGTTTTATCTGTACAACTTCCAATTGCTCATTTAAGTATGAGTCTATATCATCAGGATCATCGAGCGGTGGAGAGCTGGCAGGCAATGGATAGTTTCCCTTCTTGATGACCCTCCATACTTTCAGATCGTATGCTTTGGTGAAGATTTCCATGCGGAAGTGGGAAAAGTGTTGTCCATTGAAGTATGGTGGTCTTACTTGAGAAGTTCCTTCCTGAAATTGAGCTCCAACAATAACCTGATTTGCCATGATCTTTTTTCTTACAAGTTGTTAAGCAAAAAGCAAAAGTGTGAGCCTCGCTCTAATACTAATTGAAAGTACAACGTGCGGGGGGGTGACTTGTATATAGTTTAAAATTAATCGTAATAAGTTGACTAAAAACTTTAGAAGTCGAGTGAATATGGCAATCTTGCAGATAGAGAAATTCGAAGTAATAAGCAGAAAGTAAATGCAGAAATCAAAAGACACCAGGAATTTTATACTGGTTCGGATTCAGATCTTGGAGGATATGCTCCGCGCCTGTGTTATTTCCTTTGGAGATTCTTGAGACTATTAGTGGAGTTTGCCTATAACAATAGTTATCAGTTGAGCATCTAGATGGATCCCTATGAGGTATTATATGGTAGACGGTGTCGATCGCTAGTTGGGTGGTTTGAGCCAGGGGAGACTCAGTTATTGGGTATAGATTTGGTACATGATGCCTTGGATAAGGTCAAGATCATTTAGGCTAGACTTCGTATAGCTCAGTCCAGGTAGAGGAGTTATGCTGACCACAAGGTTTGTGATGTGTCATTCATGGTCGGAGAGAGAGTGTTGCTTAGGGTATCACCCATGAAGGGTGTGATGCGGCTTAGGAAGAAGGGCAAGTTAAGCCCTTATATCGGGCCTTTTGAGATCCTTGAGCGAGTGGGAGAGGTGACCTACAGACTTGCGTTGCCACTAGGTTTATCAACGGTACATCCAGTATTCCATGTGTCCATGCTTCGGAAGTATCAGGACGATCCATCCCACATGTTAGATTTCGGCACTGTCTAGTTGAACAAGGATTTGACCTACGAGAAGGAGCCGGTAGCTATTCTAGACTGGCAGGTTCGTCAATTGGGGTCTAAGTGTTACCCTTCGGTTTGAGGATGAACAATTATTTTAAAGGTGGAGAATGTGATGACCCAAAAGGTCATCTTATATTTTAGAACTTGATTCCATGTTTCGAGGCCTTCAAAACATCATTTTATTCCTCCTCGATTTATGTGCGCTGTCGGAGCGCGTTTCCAAAAATCTTTTATGTGAAAAATTGATGAAATAATAATTTTTGGCCAAAAAAGTTGATTTTAATTGACTTTGGTCAACGTTCTAAGTAAACGGATCTGAACTCGTATTTTGACGGTTTCGATTGGTCCGTAGTAAACTATGGAAACTGGGTGTATGCCCAGAATCAAATTCTGAGGTTTCTAACTCGAGAAATAAATTTTTTTATTAAAATTGAAAGATTGAAATTAAAATGGTTTAAAGAAAATTGGTAATGTTTGATCTTGTTGGTATCGAGTCTGTATTTTTGTTCTAGAGCCTGGTACAGGTCCGTTATGATATTTATATCATATCTGTGAAATTTGGTGAGAAATGGAACTGATTTGACGTGATTCAGGTGTCTAGTTGTGAAAATAGGAATCTCAAAGTGTTCTTTAGAATTCTATGTGATTTGGTGCTAAATTCGTAGTTCTAGGTGTTATCTTCGCGATTTGATTGCGCGAGCAAGTTCGTATGATGTTTTAAGACTTGTGTGCATGTTTGGTTTGGAGCCTCGGGGACTCAGGTGAGGTTCGGATAGGCTATAGAGTGATTTGGAACTTAGAAAAAGTTGTTGGTGTTCTTCAACTATGTTGCAGTCCTCGAACCTCGCAAATGCAAGGTCAAGGTTCTCATTTGCAATTACTGTTGAGGTCGCATTTGTGAGCTTCTCATCGCAAATGTGAAGAAAAGTTGGGCCACGCTATGTTCACAAATGCAAACAACTCTTCGCATTTGCGAAGTTGATATGGGTAAGGGGGTCCTTCGCAATTGCGAACAATTAGTTCGCATTTGCGATAGAAGCAGAAATGCGATCGGTTCGCATTTGCGATACCTTCCTCGTATTTGCGAGTTTCGTAATTACGAGGTTCGGGTCGCAAATGTGACATCTGCAGCTGTGTAAAAGGAACTGAGACGGGATTTTTCAATCATTCTTCAAATTTTCAAAGCAAGAAACTCTCTAGGTGATTTTTCAAAGACTATTTCTTCCCTATATCATAGGTAAGTGATTCCTAACTCATTTTTTCCAATCCACTACTAAAAAAACTAGGGTTTAGCGACAGACAAAATCTATAGCTAAACAGAAAAATTCATCGCTAATTTCATTTAGCGACGGAATAGTGGCGGATTATCAAAAGATTCTGCTAGCAACGAGCATTTTAGCGACGACGTTCGTAGCTAATTCCAGTTTTTTTGTAGTGATCTTTCACTTCATTTTACAAGAATTCAACAAAAAATCTAGGGATTTCATGGTGAAAATTGGGGGTTTGGGTAGAATTAGGGATTTTTTATAATTGGAATTTAGACCTCGATTTGAGGTCGGATTTCGAAACTAATTATATATTCAGGCTCGGGGATGAATGGGTGAATGAGTTCGGTCCAAACCTCAAGTTTTGACCAAGCAAGCCTGGGTTGATTTTTGACTTTTGGGAAAAATGTCGGAAAACTTATAACTATGTGTTGGAATGAATTTCTTTAGCGATAATTGATGTTATTAATTTAATTATGACTAGATATGAGTGGTTCAAAGGTGGAAACTATAGGAAAATTGGTAATTGAGCAGTGAATGGCATGTGGATTGAGGTAAGTGACGTGTCTAACTTTGACTCGAGGGATTAGGAACCCTTGACTTAATTGCTATGTGAAAATCCATGTGAGTGGCGTATAGGTGAGGCGACGAGTCCCTATGCGCCGCCAATTTATCTGTTTTACCTATTTTTCTTTCCATTCTTATTTTATTGTCTTCCTTACCTAAATTGCTACATGCTTTACTGTTATTTTCATGCTTAATTGCTACTTGTTAGATATTGTTATCCATTGTTCGAGGTATTAGCTATAACTTAGTTTCATCATTTCATATTGTTGGCTTAAGCTGGTTTATCCGTGTTTTATGGTATAATTTGGATTGGTATCGCCAACTAGTATTAATTGTGCAAAGCTTCATAATGTACTAGCTTTCAGTTTGCTTTGGTTGAGGTTTAATTATTGTGGAGCATTGAGTTAAATTGTGAAATTTCTGTATTTATTGAATGATTGGTACTGATATGGTAGGATCTAGTTACGCACCGCAACAAGAGGAATAAGGGTGATATATTGAGGAGGAATAAGGGTGAAATGTTAATATCCTGTGAGATCGGGTTCTACGCCGCAACAGGAGGAATAAGTATGGATTAATATGGAGTAATAAAGATGAATATTTAAATTGATATTGATTATATGGTGGGATCGGTATGCGCGCCGCATCAGTTTATATTTTTATGTACCTTTCTTCTACTATGTAAGTTATTCTTGTGACGACCCGGCCAGTCTTCTCATGACTTACCGCCTTGTTTTCCCCAATTCTGCTTCTTTATGCTTTTTTATCTGTGTTATGAGGTATCGGGTTGGTCGGATCTAATCCGGAATGGTTTTGGTAAGGTTTGAGATACTTAGTCTCTATTGAGTGAGTTTAAGTTGGAAAAGTCAACCAGATGTTGACTTATGTGTTAGAGGGATCGGATATAAGTGCCGATGGTTCGGATAGCTTCGGGAGATGATTTGGGACTTAGGAGCGTGATCAGAATGAGTTTTGGAGGTTCGGAGTAGATTTAGGCTTGAATTGGCGAAGTTGGAATTTCTATTGTGTCATTTGGGATGTTTGTGCAAAATTTTAGGTCATTCGGACGTGGTTTGGTTGAGTTTTTTATCAAAAGCGTAATTCGGAAGATTTTGAAATCTTAGGCTTGAATTCGATGTGATTTTGGTTTTTTGTTGTTGTTTTGAGCATTCCGAAATTTGGAACGAGTTTGAATAAGGATATGAGATATGTTTGTATTTTTGGTTGAGGTCCCGAGGGCCTTGGGGTGATTTCTGATAGTTGACGGAGAGATTGGGAGTTTGGTGAATGCTGCATATTTGTTGTTTCTGTTGTTTCCACACCTGCAGATTGGGGACTGCAGGTGCGATGCTACAGATACGAAAGATTGGTCGCAGAAGCGGAAGATGGTGAAGTTGGCAGGAATCGCAGAAGCAGTAGAAGAACCGCACCTGTGATGGCACAGGTGCGGGTTAAGCATCGCAGATGCGGAAGCTGGGACTTGAGTGAAAAACCGCAGAAGCGGTTCAAGACAGCAAATGCAGTACCGCAAAAGCAGGATTTTGGCTGCATATGCGAAACCCCTGGGCCAGAATGTATATATATTTCTTCCTTCACAATTTTTAGAGGGCTTCACCATTTTAAACGAAAATTCTGGAGTTTTAGGCAATTTTAAAGAAAGAATTCAAGGAGACTTCATTGAGGTAAGGATTTTGGACCAAAAACTCGTTCATATGTTGTTATTTCACAGATTAGAGCTATAATTTATGGAAATCAAGGGTTAAAGTTGGGAAAACTAGGGCTTGGTATTGGAGACTTAGATTTGAGGATTTGAGGGGCCATTTGTGGTGGGATTTTGGGATTTTTGATATGTATGAACTCGTGGGGAGATAAAGAATCTATTGATATAAAAATTATCGAATTTTGAGACGTGGGCCCGAGGGTCGAGTTTTGATAATTTTGGGATTTGTGTTGTAAATTGATTATTTTTTCTTGGGCTTCGTTCCCTTAGCATATTTTGACATCGTGATTCTGATTTTGGATAGATTCGACGCGAGTGGAGGATGATTCGAGGGGCAAAGGCATCGCGGGCTAGAGTTCGGTCTGGATTAAGGTGAGTAATAATTATAAATATTGTCCTGAGGGTATGAAACCCCGAATTCCACATCGTTATGCTATATTGAGGTGACACACACGCTAGATGACCAGCATGGGGTCGTGCACTGTTGGGGATTGCAACTTAGTCCATCCCGAATGACTATTTTACCGCGTATTTGACTGAAAACTATTTGATTTCATCATGTTTTGGGGTGAATGCCACATTTGGGCCTTGTGCCAACTATTTGAGCCTTTAGGGGATTTTTTTATTGATATTTCCTCACTGTTTTGACTTTATACTTGAACTCAGTCATGCTGTATTCCACTATATTCATAACTCACCCATGTTTACTCTGCTTTAACACTTAAATGAGATTTTAAATGATATTTTGTGTTGAGCACCATGTTTTACTGTTGCCCGAGTGGCTTTTGAAATTCTGACTGAGTAAGGCCGAGGGCCTATGTTGTGAGAAAATACCTAATTATGATTTTGAAGCTGAGGGCCTGAGATATGTACGCCACGAGGTGGCTTGTTGATATGAAGCCGAGAGCCTGGTGATGATGCCACAAGTTGGAGTACTCACTTTACTCCCTGCACCCCGCGTGCGGATTCAAGCGCTGCTGATCCTGCTTGCGAGGCTTGAAAGCTCCTGGTAGATTTCGGAGTCCACGAGGTAGATGTTTGGCATCCACATCCCCGTGCTTCTCCCCCTTTATCTCATTTCCTTTCCATTATTAGTGACCATGTAGTAGCTTTTTGGACTTTCTAGACTTGTATTAAATTGATAGATACTCATGACTGGTGATACCCCGGTATCGGGCTGTGTTGGGTTTGTGTTCCGCAAATTGTAATGTTCACCGCTTAATTTGGGATTTTATCATGTTTAAGACATAATATTTATTACTTTAATTGTTTAAAAGCTGAAATGGGAATGTGTTGGCTGGCCTTGTCTTCACGAGAGACGCCATCACGACCAGGTCCGGGTTTAGGGTCGTGACAAGTTGGTATCAGAGCTTATGTTACATAGGTCTCATGAGTCATGAGCAAGTTTAGTAGAGTCTCGCGGATCGGTACGAAGACGTCTGTATTTATACTTGAGAGGCTGCAGAACCTTTAGGAAAAACTTCATATTCTTGAAATTCTTGTCGTGCAAATCTGTTGATCCGAGTACTAAACTTCTGTTATTCTATTCTCTCACATATGGTGAGGACACGTGCTATCGGTCAGGATGTACGACCACCAGTACAGCCAGCTATGGCCACTAGAGGCCGAGGACGCAGTCGTGGTCGCGGTAGGGGCAGAGGTGTGGCCCGCACGGCAGCTAAGGCAGCACCTGCAGATCTACCAGCCGCCCCAGCTCAGGATCGCTATGGACGCTCCAACAGCACCAGGACAAGCACCAGCTGTACCCCTTGTGATTCCGGGTCTTTAGGATGCCTTGGATCAGCTTCTATCGGTATGCACTATCCTAACTCAGTCGGTCTCAGCTACTACAACCGCAGCTACTTCTCAGGCCGGAGGAGGCACTCAGACTCCTGTTGCTTGCACACCTGAGCAGGTCATGTAGGGACTTTAGACACCGGGGGCACATCTAACCCAGCCGGTTGCAGCTGCTTAGGACTATCTAGTTCCTGCCGTGCCAGTGGACGAGCAGCGTAGGTTTGAGAGGTTTGGTAGACTTCAGCATCAGATTTACAGTGGTGCAGAGGGCGAGGATGCCCAGGTTTTCTTAGATATGTGTCAGAGGATTCTTCATACAATGAGTATTTTGGAGACCAGCGGGGTCACTTTCTCTACTTATCAGTTTTCTGGAGCTGCCTTCACTTGGTGGGAGGATTTTGAGAGGTGTAGGCTTGTTGGTGCAACACCCCTTACCTGACAGCAGTTATCCGTTCTCTTTTTGGAGAAGTATGTGCCGTAATCTCGCAGAGAGGAGCTGCGCAGGCAGTTCGAGTGGTTGTGTCAGGGAGAGATGACCATGTCGCAGTGTAAGTTGAGGTTCTCTGAGTTAGCTCGTCATGCTATTTGGTTGGTTTCGACATATAGAGAGAGAATTAAGATGCTTGTTGATGGCCTTACTTATCAGCTTCGTATTCTCATAACCAGGGAGTGGGTGACTGGTGCTACTTTCGAAGAGGTTGTAGACATTGCTCGTGAGATTGAGTCTGTTCGTTGCCAGGAGCGAAAGGAGAGGGAGGCCTCGAGGATCTGGTAGTTATAGTGGTTCTCCTTCGAGAGGTCAGTTTCAGCACGGCAGAGGCCATCCATTCAGGCATGCTCAACCAACTCGCCCAGGTTATCGTGTAGCATCATCGGGTCATGGTTCTCATAGTTCTCATTAGGGCCAGTCATCACTTGGTGCCCTTCCAGCTTAGAGTTCGTCCCGTGCTCCATCAATTCAGGGATCTTCTGTGCTAGGTGCATCAACTAGTCATTTCGGTGCTAGGGGTTCCCTTCAGTCCCCGTCTCCAGCACCCGGGAGTTGCTATGAATGTTGAGAGATGGGTCATATGTAGAGTTAGTGTCCTCGTCGTCTTGCGGGTCCATCTCATCAGAGGAGTCAGCCATCGGCTTCATCACCAGTTACTTCTCCACCACCCACCTAACTAGCTAGGAGGGAGGTCAGGAAGCTAGAGGCCATCCCAGAGGGGAAGGTCGATCAGGTGGCGGTCTGGCCCGTTTCTATGCACTTCCAGCTAGATCCGATGCTATTACTTCCTATGCTATTATAATAGGTATTATTTCAGTCTGTTATAGAGATGCCTTTGTATTATTTGATCTCGATTCCATCTTTTCTTATGTGTCATCATACTTTGCTCATTATTTAGGTACGCCCCGTGAGTCTCTTGCTTCACATATTCACGTATCTACCTCGGTGGGCGATACTGTTGTCATAGACCGTGTGTACTGGTCGTGTGTGGTGACTACTGGGGGGTCTAGAGACCAGAGTTATTATTATGTATGGTGTATTTCAATGTGAATTTGGGCATGGATTGGTTATCTCTGTGTCGTGCTATACTGGATTATCATGCAAAGACAGTCACGTTGGCTATACCGGGTGTGCCACGGATTGAATGGCGAGGTTTGACTAATTATGTTCCCAGTAGAGTGATCTCATTCTTGAAGGCCCAGCGTATGGTTGGGAAGGGTTGCCTTTCGTATCTAGCTTTGTGAGGGATGTCGGTGCTGAGACTCCCAGTATTAATTCTATTCCAGTTGTGAGTAATTTTCCCGATGTGTTTCCTACAGACCTGCCGGGAATGCCATCGGACAGGGATATTGATTTTGGTAATTATCTGGTGCCGGGCACTCAGCCCATTTCTATTCCATAGTATCGTATGGCACCAGCTGAGTTGAAGGAGTTAAAGGAGAAGCTTCAGGAACTCCCTGATAAGGGGTTCATTCGGCCTAGTGTGTCGCCTTGGGATGCGCCTATTCTATTTGTGAAGAAGAAGGATGGCACAATGAGGATGTGCATTGATTATAGGCAATTTAACAACATAACAGTTAAGAAAAGTATCTTTTGCCTTGCATTGATGATTTATTCGACCAGCTTCAGGGAGCTAGAGTGTTCTCCAAGATTGATCTCTGTTCAGGTTATCACCAAGTTAAGATCAGGGACTCGGATATTCTCAAGACTACCTTCAAGACCAGATATGGTCATTATGAGTTCCTTGTTATGTATTTCGGGTTGACCAAAGCCCCATCAGCGTTCATGCATCTGATGAACAGCGTGTTTCGGCCTTATCTTGATTCGGTCGTGATTGTCTTCATTAATGATATTCTGGTGTACTCGCGTATTCAGGAGGAGCACGCGGAGCATTTGAGAGTTGTGTTGCAGAGGTTGAGGGAGGAGAATCTTTAGGCAAAGTTCTCCAAATTTGAGTTCTGGCTTAGTTCAGTGGATTTCTTGGGACATGTGGTGTCCAGAGAAGGTATTCAGGTTGATCTGAAGAAGATAGAGGCAGTTCAGAGTTAGCCCAGACCATCCTCAGTCACAGAGATTCACAGATTTCTTGGTTTGGCGGGTTATTATCACCGGTTTCTTTAGGGATTTTCATCTATTGCATCGCCATTAACCAAGTTGACTCAGAACGGTGCTTCATTTGTATGGTCAGATGAGTGTGAGGAGAGCTTCCAGAAGCTCAAGACAACTTTAACCACGACTTCAGTGTTAGTTTCGCCATCAGTTTCAGGTTCATATATCGTGTATTGTGATGCTTCAAGAGTTGGTATTGGGTGTGTATTGATGCAGGAGGGTAGAGTTATTGCTTATATTTCTCGTCAGTTGAAGCCCTATGAGAAGAAATACCCCGTTCATGATTTAGAGTTGGCTGCCATAGTTCATGCGTTGAAGATTTGGAGGCATTATTTGTATGGTGTGTCTTGTGAGGTGTTTACTGATAATCGTAGCCTCCAACACGTGTTCAAACAGAAGGATATCAATTTGAGGCAGCGGATATGATTGGAGTTGCTAAAGGATTAGGATATCACTATATTGCACCATCCGGGGAAGGCCAATGTGGTGGCCGATGCTTTGAGCCGAAAGGCAGTGAGTATGGGGAGTTTGACATATATTCCAGTTAGGGATAAACTCCTTGTAGTTGATGTTCAGGGCTTGGCCAATCGATTTGTGAGGTTAGATATTTTGGAGCCCAGTCGAGTATTGGCTTGTATGATTTCTGGTTCTTCCTTATATGATCGCATCAGAGAGCACCTGTATGATAGTTGACATTTACTTATCCTGAAGGATAGAGTTCAGCATGATGATGCCAGATATGTGACTCTTGGTGATGATGGGGTGTTGAGGATACAGGGCCGGATTTGTGTGCCCAATGTAGATGGGCTTCGGGAGTTGATTCTGGAGGAGGCCCATAGTTCGCGGTATTCCATCCATCCGGCTACCGTAAAGATGTATTAGGATTTGAGACAACATTATTAGTGGAGGAGAATAAAGAAATACATTGTGGGATTTGTAGCTCGGTGTCTCAATTGTCAACAGGTGAAATATGAGCATCAGAGACCGGGTGGCTTGCTTCAGCAGATGGATATTCCAGAGTGGAAGTGGGAGAGGATCGCTATGAATTTTGTAGTTGGAATTCCATTGACTTCGAAGAAATTAGATGCTATTTGGGTTATTGTGGATCGGCTTACCAAGTCTGCGCACTTCATTCCCGTGTGTACTACCTATTCTTCAGAGCGGTTGGCTGGGATCTATATCCGTGAGATCATTCATTTGCATGGTGTTCCAGTTTCCATCATTTTAGATAGACGTACTTTGTTTACTTTGCAATTTTTGAGAGTCGTGCAGAGAGAGTTGGGTACTCAGGTTGAGTTGAGCACAACTTTTCACCCTCAAACTGACGGATAGTCAGAGCGCACTATTCAGATATTAGAGGACATGTTGCGTGCTTGTGTCATTGATTTCGAAGGGTCATGGGATCAGTTTCTACCGCTTGCAGAGTTTGCTTATAAAAACATCTACCAATCGAGTATTTAGATGGCTCCATATGAGGCTTTGTATGGGAGGCGATGTAGATTTCCAGTTGGTTGGTTCGAGCCGGGTGAGGCTAGGCTATTGGGGATAGACTTAGTGCAGGATGCTTTAGAAAAGGTGAAGGTAATTCAGGAGAGGCTTCATACAACGTAGTCGAGGTAAAAGAGTAATGCTGACAGGAAGGTTCGAGATGTGTCCTACATGGTTCGCGAGAAGGTTCTGTTGAAGGTTTCGCCCATAAAGGGTGTTATGAGATTTGGAAGAAAGGTAAGTTGAGTCCTTGGTTCATTGGGCCTTTTTGAGGTGCTTTGGAGGATTGGGGAGGTGGATTATGAGCTTGCTTTGCCACCCAGTTTGTCGAGTGTGCAACCGGTATTTCATGCTTCTATGCTCCGGAAGTAAGTATATTAGGGATCCGTCTCATGTTCTGGATTTTAGCATGGTTCAGTTAGATGATGATTTGACTTATGATGTGGAGGCAACAACTATTTTGGAGCGTCAGGTTCGAAAGTTGAGATCAAAGGATATAACTTTAGTGAAAGTGCAGTGGAGAGGTCGGCCCATGGAGGAGGCTGCCTGGGAGACCAATCGGGAGATGCCGAGCACATATCCTTACATGTTTGAGACTTCAGGTATGTTTCTTGACTCGTTCGAGGACGAACATTTATTTAAGAGGGGGAATATGTGACGACCCGACCAGTCGTCTCATGAGTTATCGCTCTGTTTCCCCCATTTCTGCTTCTTTATGCATTATTTATCCGTGTTATGAGGTATCGGGTTGGTCAGATCGAATCCGGAATGGTTTTGGTAAGGTTTGAGACACTTAGTCTCTTTTGAGTGAGTTTAAGTTGTAAACTTTAACCGGATGTTGATTTATGTGTTAGAGGGCTCGAATGTGAGTTCTGATGGTTCGGATAGCTTCGGGAGGTGATTTGGGACTTAGGAGCGTGATCGAAATGAGTTTTGGAAGTTCGAAGTAGATTTAGGCTTGAATTGACAAAGTTGGTATCTTGGCGATTTCCGGTTGATAGGTGAGATTTTGATATAGAGGTCAGAATGGACTTCCGAGAGTTGCAGTAGTTCCTTTGTGTCATTTTGGATGTGTGTGCAAAATTTTAGGTCATTTGGATATGATTTAGTTGGTTTTTTTAATCAAAAACGTAATTCAGAAGATTTTGGAATCTTAGGCTTGAATTCGATGTGATTTTGGTGTTTTGTTGTTGTTTTGAGCGTTCCGAAGGTTGGAACGAGTTTGAATAAGATTATGGGATATGTTTGTGTTTTTGGTTGAGGTCCTGAGGGCCTCGGGATGATTTCGAATGGTTGATGGAGAGATTGGGAGTTTGGTGAATGCTTCAGATTTTTTGTTTCTGTTGTTTCCGCACCTGCAGATTGGGGACCGCAGGTGCGACGCCATAAATGCGGAAGATTGATCGTAGAAGCGGAAGATGGTGAAGTTGGCAGGAACTACAGAAGCGGTAGAAGAACCGCACCTATGATTGCGTAGGTGTGGGTTAAGCATCGCAAATGCGGAAGCTGGGACTTAATTTGAAAAACCACAGAACCGGTTCAAGACCGCAAATGTGGTGCCACATAAGCGGGATTTTGGTCGCAGATGCGAAATCCCTGGGCCAGAATGTATATATTTCTTCCTTCGCGATTTTCAGAGGATTTTACCATTTTTAAATGAGAATTCTAGAGTTTTGGACAATTTTGAAGAAAGAATTCAAGGAGATTTCATTGAGGTAAGGATTTTGAACCAAAAACTAGTTCTTATGTTGTTATTTCACGGATTAGAGCTATAATTTATTGAAATCAAGGGTTAAAATTGGGAAAACCAGGGCTTTGTATTAGAGACCTAGACTTGAGGATTTGAGGGGCTATTTGTGGTCAGATTTTGGGACTTTTGATATGTATGAACTAGTGGGGAGATAAGGAATCTATTGATGTAAACATTATCGAATTCCAAGACGTGGGCCCGGAGGTCGGGTGTTGGTAATTTTAGAATTTTTTGTTGTAAATTGATTATTTTCGCTTGGGCTTCGTTCCCTTAGCGTAATTTGACATCGTGATTCTGATTTTGAATAGATTCGACGCGAGTGGAGGCCGATTCGAGGGGAAAAGGCGTCGCGGGCTAAAGTTCAGACCAGATTGAGGTGAGTAATGCTTATAATGTTGTCGTGAGGGTATGAAATCCCGGATTGCACATTGTTGTGCTATATTGAGGTGACGCACACGCTAGATGACGAGCGTGGGGTCGTGCATTATTCGGGATTCCGACTTAGTTCATCCCGAATGAATATTTTACCGTGTATTTGACTAAAAACTATTTTCTTTCATCATGTTTTGGGTTGAATGACATATCTGGGCCTCATGCCAAATATTTGAACCATTAGGGGATTTTTTTTATTGATATTTCCTCACTGTTTTGACTTTATACTTGAACTCAGTCATACTATATTCCATTGCTTTTATAACTCAGGCATGTTTACTCTGCTTTACTACTTAAATGATATTTTCGACTGAGCATTATGTTTTACTATTGTATGAGTGGCTTTTGAGATTCTGACTGAGTAAGGACAAAGGCCTATGTTGTGAGGAAACACCTGATTATGATTATGAGGCCGAGGGCCTGAGATATGTACACCACAAGATGACTTGTTGATATGAGGCCGAGAGCCTAGTGATAATGCCACGAGATGGCTTGATATTGTGTTTGGGTCGTAAGGAGCCCCTCCCAGAGTCTGCACACCCCCAGTGAGCGCGGGTACCCATTGTGATGTGAGATATAGCTCGAGGTGCTGGTATTGTTTCTAAGATATTGCCCGAGGAGCTGATTTGTTGATACTGTGCCCGAGGGGCGATCCTTTATGTGTTTATTTTTCCTAATTGCCTTTCATTTACATGCTTAATTTTTAAAAAGGCATTTTATGAAGTTTAAAATGAACTAAAGTGACTTGCATACTTTCACTGTTTCAATACTTTTACTACCTTTTACTGCTTCCTTATAGCATATTATGTGCCTTACGTGATTTCTTGCTCTCAGTCTTTATTTATGATTATTACTCGCTGAGTTGGAATACTCACTTCACTCCCTGCACCCCGTGTGCAGATTTAGGCGTTGCTGATCCTGCTTGCGAGGGTTGAGAGCTCCCGGTAGATTTCGGAGTCCACGAGGTAGCTGTTCGGTGTCTGCAGCCCCATGCTTCTCACCCTTTATCTCATTTCCTTTCCATTATTAGTGACTCTGCAGTAGCTTTGTAGACTTTCAAGACTTGTATTAAATTGATAGAGCTCATGACTGGTGACACCCCGGTATCGGGCTTTGTTGGATTTGTGTTTCGCAAATTGTAATGTCATTGCTTAATTTGGGATTTTATCATGTTTACGACAGTATTTATTACTTTAATTGTTTAAAAACTGAAATGGAAATGTGTCGCCTGGACTTGTCTTCATGAGAGGCGCCATCACTACCGGGTCCGGGTTTAGGGTCGTGATAAGTTTGTAGTTTTATATTTCGCTTAAGGATTGGTTATTACTGGATAGTGGTAAAATACTTGAGTTCTGCACTCGTTCCTTGCAAGTTACTACTTTATTTTGTTCCGTTCTTCTTTCTATTTTTATTATACACTGTAAGCAGGTTATATTGTAAATGTCCCACCGTAGCCTCGTCACTACCTCGTCGAGGTTAGGCTCGACACTTACCAGTACATGAGATCGGTTGTAATGATACTGCACTCTTCACTTTTTGTGTAGATTTTGGAGCTGGTAGTGGCTGATTGAGAGATTGGATTCAGACTTCACAATTAGGAGACCTAAGTTAGTCCTGTTGGCATCCGCAGGCCCTGGTGTCCCCTTCTACATCTCTATAGTACTGTTTTATTTATTTTTAAAACATATGTAATTTCTTTCATACCAATACTTGTAGAAAATCATAGTATGTTTGTGGATTGTGACACCAGATTCTGGGTAGTTATGGCAATATTATTGGTAAAAGTATATGGATAAAAAGGTTATTTACTTACTTCCGCATTTAATTCTACTTGTTCTAGCTTGTTAAATTTTAATCAATGAAATGTAAAGTAAAATAGTCAATAAAACTCTAACATTGGCTTCCCTAGCGAGTGTGATATTAGGCGCCTTCACGGTCCCGTTGGTGGAAATTACGGGTCGTGACAGAGACGATTAAAAAAATAACTATCCTGTGTTACAAAAAAAATTCTCCCATAAGAATATTTTAATAGATAATATGTTTGTCAGTTTTTTAAAATTTTATTAAATATATATTTACTTATCAAAAATTTAATAAAGTAAGATTAAAATAATATTTAACTAACAAGAACCCAAAAAATTCAAATCTGACAAAACCGAACCAATTCAATTCGATATATTTGGTTTGGTTTGGTTTGGTTTTAATAAAAACCAAACTAACCAGTCCATGTACACCCCTGTTGGTTATATATCCATTCATATATCAATAAAAACCAAACTAATCTGGTCTATGTATCAATATTTGCTAATTTTCAAATCCTTTGAATGTCTAATCAATATCTGAAATATTGTTAGCCTGCTGCTGGACCAAGGTGGAATAATTTGGATCATCAGCTCCAATAAATTTCTCTTGTAAATCAAAAGCCATTTATAAATACTAGGTGTGACAGTACTCTAGTATCTTTTAAATTCCCTTATAGATGGGCGGAATCAGAACCCGTTCATCAAAAATTACACCGTATATATATATATATAAGGTATTGTGTTTTATTTTGTTTTGTCCTTGCTGTTGCAACTTGCAATAAAGTCTAAGGTCGACATCTCTTGTCTTGTAGTCTATTAAAATTGTGGTACTGTATGTACTTTTAAGTTTGGACTTTCTGAAAACTGAATTGATATTATATGGAGGTTGGTCTCAAATGTATGGTATTCTGTAATTATCAATTGTTCTGGGAAGGGATTTTTTACATCCAGCCAGGACCTCAAACTAGGAGATCGTTTGTCTCCTCTCTTTATTATGAGCGCGGAAGTACTCTCCAAACTTCTTAACAAGCTTCATGATAATGACAAATTCATCCCCTTCAGTATGAACACCCCAGGTACTATTATTAATCATCTTGAATATGCAGATAACATTTTAATTTTCACCGAGGGAAACAACAAATCCATCAAGCTTATTATGAAACAATTGAGAGAATATGAAAAGGCTTCCGGCCAGAAAGTGAATAATAATAAAAGTTTCTTCATCACAGCTCCTAACATTGTTGCTACTAGAATCAATAGGATGAGGAAAACATCAAGATTTATGAATAAGGACTTCCCCTTTAATTATCTCGGTTGTCATATATTTCATGGGGAAATTTTTTTTGCTACTTTGATGGAATGATTGCCAAAATTGTTAAAAGATTGATGGTTGGCAGGGTAAGATGCTTTCCTGCGGGGGCAGAATAACTAATCAATAGTGTGCTTCAATCTATGCATATCTACACCTTATCTGCTATGAATCCTCCCAAAGGCTCCAATTTGGATTTAGTCAAATTTCAATACGAATACGAAATATCGAGCGAAAACCCTTTAAAAAAACTAGCCTCTATTCCTTTTCAACTAGTTACATTTTTAGTTTGTGTTTTGTTCCTTGCTGCAGCAACTTGCAATAAAGTCTAGGTCGACATGTCTTGTCTTGTAGTCTATTAACATGTGTGGTACTCTATGTACTTTTTATTTGTTTAATAAGAACAAATTAAGTAATATTAAAATATCCAATAAGAGCAAGCCTATTAGTTGAAATGTCAAAAGTTGGTATCAAATTTAGGGAGTTATTTATGCTCCCGTTTGGCCATAGATTTTCGTTACTATTTTTTAAGTTAATTTTTTTTCCAAGTTCCCAAAAGTGTATTTATGACAATTTTTAGGTGAAATTTTTTCTTTCACTCACAAAACTTTAGTATTTTTTTTTCAAATAACTGCATATCTGTAACGACCCGATCGGTCGTTTTGAGCTCTAGCGCGTCGTTCAGCAGTTTGAGGCCATGAGCAGCTTCATTTCAGGTATTATGACTCATACGCGTGATCAGAATTGAATTTCCGGAAGTTTAAAGTTTATTTGGGAAGAGAATTCTTATTTTGAAAGCCTAAAGTTGAAGGAATCAACTAAGATTTAGAATTTCGAGTAAACGACTTCGGAATTGGAATCTGAAGGTTCAAACAGGTTCGTATGATGATTTCGGACTTGGGCGCATGCTCGGATCGAATTTTGGATGAATCGGGAGCGTTTTGGCGCCTATTGTGGAAGTTAGCATTTCGGAAGAAATTTTATTAGTTTGTCTTGAAGTGCATTTCAGTGTTATTGATGTTCATTTGGGATTCCAAGTTTGGGAGTAGCTCCGTATGGCGATTCTAGAGTTGGGAACGCAATCGGAAGTGAATTCGGAGGTCCTTAGGTCATTTTGAAGTTATTTGGCTAAAGATAGAAATTTGAAGGTTTTTGAGAAGTTTGACCGGAAGTGGACTTTTTGATATCAGGGTCGGAATTTGATTCCGAAAGTTGGAGTAGGTCCGTAATATTATATATGACTTGTGTGCAAAATTTGAGGTCAATCAGATGTGATTTGATAGGTTTCGGCATTGAAAGTAGAAGTTTGAAGTTCTAAAGTTCTTAAAGCTTGAATTGGAGGTTGATTCATAATTTTAGCGATGTTCGATGTGATTTGAGGCCTCAAACAAGTCTGTAATATGTTATGGGACTGGTTGGTATGTTTGGTTGGGGTCTCGGGTGCCTCGGGTGGATTCCGGGTGGCTAACGGATCGAAGTTGGAGTTGAAGAAGAGCTGAAGCAGCTGATATCTGGTATTACCGCACCTGAGAAGATTTGGCCGCAGGTGCGGAGCCGCAGAAGCGGCCAGGAAAATCGCAGATGCGGTATTGGATGAGGTTAGCTGGGACCGCAGATGCGGAATTGCAACTGCGGAGGTAAGGACGCAGAAGCGGAAAAAGGACGACCTAGGGTGGACCGCAGAAGCGACATTGGGACCGCACATGCGGAATCGCAGAAGCGGTCAAGGGTCCGCAGGTGCGGAAATCGCTGAGGCAGTGTGTTTTTTTAAATTGGGAGATGGTTATTTTTCTTCCATTTTCCACTTGGTATGGGCGATTTTGGAGAGCTTCAAGATGGTATTTTCATCATCAACGTCGAGGTAAGTTATCCCCACCTATTTTGAGTTAATTACATCAATTATGTATGGATTTGAGTATGGATTTGAGCATGAAATTTGTAGAAAACATGGGGTTTGAGGGAAGACCTAGAAAATTATTGTTCTTGAAGTTTAACCATGATTTTGGGGATGGAATTAAGAGAAAATCATATATTTGAGTTCGTGAGTTCATGTGTAAACTTTATCTTCGAGAAATTTCGAATTCCGGGCGCGAGGGCATTTTTATCAACTTTTCGATCGGGGGTTAGGAATTATTATAAATTGTTAGCATATATTAATGGGTTTACATATTTATTGGCTAGTTTTGGGAGCGTGATGCATCGATTCGAGTCTTCGGAAGAATGTAGAATGCCAGATATGTATCTTTGGAGTGAGGTGAGTCTTCTTTCTAACCTATTAAGAGGGAATTATCCCCATAGGTGAGTTAATTAGTTATGTGCTCCTATTTGTGGGGGCTCCGTATGCACAGGGTGATGAGAGTTCGTGCGTAGCTACTATTATGCTATTGTCCGGGTAGTTCAGGACCCAAAGCATGCTATACTTGAATTATTTGTGGACTTATTGACGGCTTGAATTGCTTAAATTACATCGAATTAGTAAATGAATTTCTAAACAGATTAAACTTCATTTTTCTTAAAGGGTTAAAAGAGGATTGGCTTTCTTTGGATAATTGCTCCGTGTGGACTCTTGATTGACTGTCTGTGTGTGTTTATTTGTGGAGCGGGCCGAACACCTCGACAGATTAAATAGATTCATCTATGATTCGCATCGTTCGACCCTCGGCGGTGCACAATTTATATTTATGTTGGAGTGGGTCGTCGACCTCGGCATGATCTACTCATGCTTATACTGCTTACTGAAATACCTGATGTTGATATTGCCTTTTTTGGCCTGACATAAATTGCTAAAGATAAATGAAAAGAAATCTTGAAAATCCTTTTATTACTTGTTAAAGGTGTTTACCTGTTTACCCGCTTTGTGAGTTATAACTGCTATATAAATTCATGATTTTCTCACATTATAGGATATCATTATTTGACCACTAGCAAGTGTTAAAGTCGACCTCTCGTCTCTACGTCTTCGAGATTAGACGTGATATTTGCTGAGTACATGTTGTTTTCGTACTCATACTACACTTGCTGTGTATTTTTGTTGAACAGGTTTATTGTGTGGCTTGTGGCTTAGTGGCACAATGGCGTGGATGACACAATGACTAGGTGAGTTGTATCTCCTCGAGGCGATTCCGCAGCTAGTATTGTCTCTCTCAGAATTCTATTTATTTTATGTCCAATTATATTCCAGACAGTTATTGTACTTATTTGGTTTCTCGTATAAATTTCTCGTGTACACGTGACACCGGGTTCTGGGATGTATTTGGGTTTATTCGGAAATTTTAAAAGTTGTTTAAATATTTTATTATTTATTCGGAGGAATATACTGATTATTGCATTAATCATAATAAAGAAGTGTTTTCTGTATAATTAAACAAGAACTTAATTAAATATTTTAGTTAGCTTGTCTGACAGCGGTGTCCGGCGCTACTACGACCCTTAGTGGATTTTGGGTTGTGACAACATGGTATCAGAGCCAGGTTCCCTCAGGTCTCACGAGTCATGATCAAGTCTAGTAGAGTCTCGCGGATCGGTACGGAGACGTCTTCACTTATCCTTGGGTGGATACAAGGCTGTTAGGAGTAGTTCCCTTCTTGATTCCCTATTGTGCGATTTGATTCCTGCGAGGCTTATGTCTTTGTTTCCTTCCTACTCTATCTTATGCGACGCGAAGCGCTTGTTATAAATCCAAAATTGAAGAATTGTAATGGCACTACGAATGTGGTGAGGGAATTTCTCCCTGCGGGGTTATTTGAGTTACTATCATCGCCTTGTGGAAGGATATAATATTGTTTCGGCTCAGTAGAAGTACTTCTGAGAGCCTTGAGGCTAAGCAAAGGTTGTCATGATGCTTGTGAGCGATCATTTGGCAGTATTGTTATGATGTTAGGATGTTTGCTTGCGTGTCGAGGCAGTGAATGACTTGAAGGGATGTTTAGTTAGTTCATGATCAAGAGATTCGGTGTTTTATTCCCGGTAGGAGAAAGGAAATCGCCAGAGAATGTTCAGGTTTGGGTTGATGAGGTATCGAGACTCGGTGTTTGCTAGCGTGGTGGAAGTTTTATTCTATAATGAGATGTCGTTGCCCTTATTAAATGTACTAAATTCGTCGGTCTTATGATCTTCTACCATTCACCTTTGGATCAGGATATTGCGAGTCAGTATTGAAGAAGAAGCGGTCAGAGGTCACGTGGTACGGTGGTTTAGGATGGAGTCGGTGTTTCTAATATCGATGACTCGAGAAAGATGATCTTCGGAAAGGTTAAGAGTTTGTAGCTATTTGTGGGTTCAAGTGCTACGAAGATAGATTTTAATTAAGGCAACAATTGAGCAGCAAAGTATGAGGAAGGACATGTGGGAAGTGTCCGGCGGTGTCGAAAAACATCTAGAAGGCCAGGTATAAGAAGCGCAGGTCGAGTAGTTGATTAAAGAAGTGAGTTTGCCTAAAGTGGGAGAGTGGCGGAGCTGCATAGGGGCTTGGTGATAGGATGACTACGCGCCTTAAGGAGAGTTTGGATCGATTTAGGAATTTTAGTGATCGGTGATTTTGGTCTACAGATCTAATTTGATGTATGGGCTAATATGCAACAAGGAGATCGATCGTGCGAATATGATTGATGATTCAGTATATAAAAAAGGGGTTTTACAGAAAGAATCTGAGAATTTAGGCGGTTGATTGCGTAAGGTTGTGTCAACAAGAGATAAGGAATTCCGATGAATTCCAGAGTTATGTAATAGTGGCTTCAAGCTAAGTGGGAGAGTCCCACCGCCTAAAATTTGGGTTGCATGGTTAACCACTTGTGAGGTTTTTTGGTTGTTAGCATATTTTTGGGTTATTTCGGCTACGGAAAAAGAACATAAGTGGTGATTTGAGCAAAGGAATTTTTAAAGGGTGTTATGGTTGGCCTTATTGGCTCATGTTCAGACTTGGGGAAGGATTTAGGATTTATGCCTTGTATAGATGAGGTTTCAAAAGAAGTGATCATGCCGGGTGCTTCGTCGAGAGGATATTCATGTGCTATTAGATTCATAGAGTTGATCATATTTGGGGCCAAGTTAGAGCGAGTGGCTCTCAGTAACGGTCCTAGTGGATTCAAGAGGTAAAGTGTGGTGCCTAATGATTTCGAGCCTATGCGTACGGTTAGGATTCAAGCTTGGTAGTAGCTTATGAGAAGAGGCCCAGGATGTTCTATGATGTCTTGACTTGCAGT
This sequence comes from Nicotiana glauca, assembly GCA_026770625.1. NCBI lineage: Eukaryota > Viridiplantae > Streptophyta > Magnoliopsida > Solanales > Solanaceae > Nicotiana > Nicotiana glauca. The sequence continues at coordinate 90,775 of MU722060.1, forward strand.
GTAGCACTTGGGAGGTATGAAATGGTTTATGGGATTTGAGATAGCATGGCCTCGCAATTCAAGGTCACTCGGGATGAGTGCAGATGGAGTATGTTATGTGTTGAATGGAGTTAGTATTATTTCTAAGGCAATCAAGGATAAATTGGAATAAGGTAGATTGATTAGCCATAGTTGAATTGGCATATTAGGGTCAATGATCAGTTCATTCAGCGTGATCAAGTTATGCAGTTGATTTGTGACGATACGTGTGAGGCTTGTCGGCCGTCGTAATTGATTTTATTCAGAAGCATTCTTCTGTTATGGCCTGTTATGTGTAGACGGATCTCGGCAGGGCTACGATGGCTTGGACCACTACTTAGGGGTTTGAATGTTCCACGGTTATGAGGATTCACCTGAGTGTTGCTATGGTTCTCCCGAAGTGAGTTAAGTGGAAAGTTTGTATATGATGAAGTGTTGATCTACTAGTCGTTCCGGAATTATGGTGAAGAATCGTGTTCTATCGTGTATCGGCATATTGTTTGCAGTAAGTGATATGGAATTTGAAGTGAGGATCAAGGTTGCAGTTCGGTGTTGGCAAGGAAGTCACGAGCTAGGATGAGCAAGAAAAGGGTTCGAAAGTTTAAAGTAAGTTGGTATTGTCTTCAGCGCCACTTGAGATCGATGTTTTATGAAAGGGGCTTTGTATCTTGGTTAAGGATTCTTGATTGCTTTTCAGCATTTGAGCTACCGATGGTTTGGGCGTTCAGACCTGTTATTTGTTTGGAAGGTTGTGGGAGCGTGTCCCACGGGAAGGTTGTATAAGTGTGGCATGTGGTCACTTGATTGATTAGAGATTTAAATCAAGTATGAAGATTGTGGTGATATCGTCAATTCGAGAATTGAAGCCTGGAGGGAACATGGCTTACTGAGTTGTGGTAGCACGGGAAGGTGCATGAGAGGTTAAGCAGTAATTTCAGACTACTTCAGTGTAGTTCTCAGCACGTTCGAGGACGAAGGTATGTTTAAGTGGGAGAGAATATAATGACCCGACAGGTCGTTTTGAGCTCTAGCACGTCGTTCAGCAATCTGAGGCCATGAGCAACTTCATTTCAGGTATTAAGAATTATACGCGTGGTCAGAATTGAATTTCGGGAAGTTCAGAGTTTATTTGGGAAGAGAATTCCTATTTTGAAAGCCTAAAGTTGAAGGAATCAACTAAGAATTGGAATTTTGAGTAAACGACCTCAGCATTGGGATCTGAAGGTTCCAGCTGGTTCGTATGATGATTTCGAACTTGGGCATATGCCCAGATCGGGTTTTGGATGACCCGGGAGCGTTTTGGTGCCTGTTGTTGAAGTTAGCATTTTGGAAGAAATTTCATCAGTTTGGCTTGAAGCGCATTTTAGTGTAATTGATGTCCATTTGGGATTTCGAGTCTGGGAGTAGCTTCGTATGGTGATTCTTGAGTTGGGAGTGCGATCGGAAGAGAATTCGGAGGCCCGTAGGTCATTTTGAAGTCATTTGGCTAAAGATAGAAATTTGAAGGTTTTTGAGAAGTTTGACCGGAAGTGGACTTTTTGATATCAGGGTCGGAATTTGATTCCGGAAGTTAGAGTAGGCCCGTAATGTTATATATGACTTGTGTGCAAAATTTGAGGTCAATCAGATGTGATTTGATAGGTTTCGGCATTGAAAATAGAAGTTTGAAGTTCTAAAGTTCTTAAAGCTTGAATTGGAGGTTGATTCATAATTTTAGCGATGTTCGATGTGATTTGAGGCCTCAAACAAGTCCGTAATGTGTTATGGGACTGGTTGGTATGTTTGGTTGGGGTCCCGGGTGCCTCGGGTGGATTCCGGGTGGCTAACGGATCGAAGTTGGAGTTGAAGAAGAGCTGAAGCAGCTGATATCTGGTATTACCGCACCTGAGAAGATTTGGCCGCAGGTGCGGAGCCGCAGAAGCGGCCAGGAAAATCGCAGATGCGGTATTGGATGAGGTTAGCTGGGACCGCAAATGCAGAATCGCACCTGCGGAGGTGAGGATGTAGAAGTGGAAAAAGGGCGGCCTAGGGTGGACCGCAGAAGCGGTCAAAGGTCCGCAGGTGTGGAAATCGCTGAGGTAGTGTGTTCTTTTAAATCGGGAGATGGTCATTTCTCTCCCATTTTCCACTTGGTACGGGCGATTTTGGAGAGCTTCAAGAGAGGATTTTCATCATCAACACCGAGTTAAGTTATCCCCACGTATTTTGAGTTAATTATATCAATTATATGTGAATTTGAGCATGGAATTTGTAGAAGACTTGGAGTTTCAGGGAAGAACTAGAAAATTATTGTTCTTTAAATTTAACCACGATTTTGGGGATGGAATTAAGAGAAAATCATATATTTAAGTTGGTGAGTTCATGGGTAAACTTTATCTTCGAGAAATTTTGAATTCCGGGCACGTGGGCCCGAGGGCATTTTTGTCAACTTTTCGATCGGGGTTAGGAATTGTTATAAATTGGATTATAATGAGTACGTTAGCATATATTAATGGGTTTACATATTTATTGGCTAGTCTTGGGAGCGTGGTGCATCGATTCGAGTCTTCGGAAGAATGTAGAATGTCGAATATGTATCTTCGGGGCGAGGTGAGTCTCCCTTCTAACATTGTAAGAGGGAATTGTCCCCATATGTGAGTTAATTGGTTATGTGCTCCTATTTGTGGGGACTACATACGCACGAGGTGATGAGAGTCTGTGCGTAGCTACTATTATGCTATTGTCCGGGTAGTTTAGGACCCAAAGCATGCTATACTTGAATTATTTGTGGACTTATTGACGGCTTGAATTTGTTAAATCACATCGAACTAGTAAGTGAATTTCTAAACAGATTAAACTTCATTTTTCTTAAAGGGTTAAAAGAGGATTGGCTTTCTCTGGATAATTGCTCCACGTGGACTCTTGGTTGACTGTCGGTGTGTGTTTATTTTTGGAGCGGGTCGAACGCCTCGGCAGATTAAATAGATGCATCTATGGTTCGCGCCATTTGACCCTTGGCAGTGCACAATTTATATTTCTGTTGGAGCGGACCGTCGACCTCGTCATGATCTGCGCATGCTTATACTGCTTACTGAAGTACCTGATGTTGATATTGCCTTTTTGGCCTGACATAAATTGCTAAAGATAAATGAAAAGAAATCTTGAAAATTCTTTATTACTTGTTAAAGGTGTTTACCTGTTTACCCGCTTTGTGAGTTAGAACTGCTATATAAATCCATGATTTACTCACATTATAGAATATCATTATTTGACCACTAGCAAGTGTTAAAGTCGACCTCTTGTCTCTACTTCTTCGAGATTAGACGGGATACTTCCTGAGTACACGTTGTTTTCGTACTCATACTATACTTGCTGTGTATTTTTGTTGCACAGATTTATTGTGTGGCTTGTGGGTTAGTGGCATAGCGGCATGGTTCGCACAGAGACTAGGTGAGTTGTATCTCCTCAAGGCGATTTCCGCAGCTAGTATAGTCTCTTTCAGAATTCTATTTATTTTCTGTCCAATTGTATTCCAGACAGTTATTGTACTTATTTGGTTTCTTGTAGAAATTGCTCATGTACTCGTGACACAGGGTTTTGGGATGTATTTGGGTTTATTCGAAAATTTTAAAGTTTTTTTAAATATTTCATTATTTATTCGGAGGAATATACTAATTATTGCGTTATTCATAATAAAGAAGTGTTTTTGGTATTATTAAAATAATAATTTAATTAATTATTTCAGTTGGCTTGCGTGACGGCGGTGTCCGGCGACACCATGACCCTTAGTGGATTTTGGGTCGTGACAATATCTAAACACAACTTCAACTTCCAAATATTATTTTTCAACATAACTTCAAAAACTCTTTTTGCAAGTTTTGATTAAATATATGTTCAACTACGTATTCATTTCTGCTTACGGTTTATCATTCATTTTCATAAGTGAATGTCATACTTATCTTCATGCAAACACTTATACTATAAAAGATATATTATTCCTAAATACAACATGTGATACGAGATCATTACATTGTAAGTGTAACTTATTATTGGCGAAATTATGGCCATAGACTTGCGGGATAATTCAAATCCTAGTTTTGTGTCTGGTGTTAAAGTGTCCCACATATGGTATTGGGCAAGAGTTGGAGTCACTCGGCCACCAACTATCTGCAATTGGCCAAATTGTTTCCCGTTAAAACAATTCGCTCCAAGTTGATCTATTTGTCAAGTGGCCATGTAACGACCCTGTTTTTGTTTTTTTGGAAAATTCTAGGAAATTCGCAGCCGCTATCCTTCATGTGAGCACTGGGTAGTTGGCTTACTGTGCAATTGCTCGCAAATTACATAGGAGATATAAATCGCATTAGGTGAACCCGGTGCGACGAGCTTTGACTAAGGAAACTACTAGTAACGAAAATCGATCTCAGGTCTCCCTTGTGAGAAGAGAAATCACTCATCCAACCAATTTAGTCAATCATGACAGGCGTGACTTCAAAGTAATAAGTCTTTTGTGAAGGCTTTCTTTTTGTCATTTTTCTCCCTTGTTCAGAACAAATTGTTCTGACAGTTGCACGAGACATTATTAAGTTCTATAAATAGGAGAGAAACATTGCTTCCCTTTTCACATCAAAAGCTTGAAACTCCAAATAGCTCATCAAAATGTTTTAAAAAACTAACCTTTTTCTTTGCCTTTCTTTGGCTATTTTGCTAATAGTAATATCCTCACAAGCTGATGCAAGGGAGATGTCTAAGGCACCTGCTACAATAACCCAAGGTTTATTTACTTCCTCTATCCATTACTCCGCTATAATAGTTAGTTTAAACTATATTGCTAGAGCAGGGACACTTCAATTTAATTATTTATATGTCTGAAACATGCATTCTTACATGTAAAAGTAGTTTTAATTTTGGATGGTGATAAGACTTGAATATCCAAAACCTTGTTTCTGCCAATTGCATGATCAATAACAATAATAATAAATTTAGTGTAATCATATATGTTGGGTCAAGCAAGGATACAGTGTATGCAAATATTACTCTTATCTTGAGAAGATAAAGGGTTATTTTCAATAGACGCTTAGCTCAAGAAAAGATGAAAAAGCAATAGTAATAAGTAGTAACACCAGATAATCGAAACGAAAGAACCATCAGGTAGTTGATAATATCTGAAAATAAAAATATACAAGACTTAACATCGATCTATAATATTATTGTAAGGACAAGGGAGATGCATGACTACCTATTAACTTTCTATCCTATTTTTTGGCTTTCACGTCCTCTTATCAAGGGTTCTTCGGTAGGCTGAAGCAGCACCATGTCCCGCTATTGTGTGATCATTTCATTTAAAATTTAAGTTATTAGAGGAGGAACCCACGTTCATCCTAATTTATTTATGTCTGCAGCGCTGAGAATTAATACTACCACATTTAAATTTCCTCCTTTATTGGTTAACCTATAACTAATACATTACTCTACATAACCTAATTTGGTGCAGCAATGAAGATGGGTGCAGGAATCAACGGCGTCGGCAAAGGCGTCGGCAAAGCCGTTGGCAAAGCTGTTGGCAAAGTCGCCGGCAAAGCTTGTAAAATTTGCTCATGTAAATACAAGATTTGCAGCAAATGTCCTAAATGTCAAGACTAAAGTTAGGCCTGAAAGACTATGTACTTGTGCTGGTGTGAGTTTGGTTTTGAGAATAAAGGGAAAGTTCACCTACTACCACTATTGCATATGGTGCTGGTGTTAATTTCTCTTATATTTTGTGTTTTGTTTTGTTAGTTCTTAATGTTGCAACTTGCAGTAAGTCCTGGGTCAACATGTACTTGATATCTGAAACCCAATCCAATTAAATTTAATTCGTGTTGCATAGGTTCTACTGCAAGGAAACGGTTCTTATGATAAGGTTTATCATTTTTAAACTTCGAACCTAAGATCTTTCATCAAAATGAGTATAGAACCTCATCAATAATATATATACCAGGTCTCACGTCCGCTTCTGCGGAATTCACTTACCCAGCCTACGTGCGATCAATCTTCGGCATCTGCGACATCGCGGATGCGGTCACCATAGCGCTTCTGCGATCTCTGCTCATCTGGCCCTTTTTCGCTTCTGTGTTAGATCACTCGCATATGCGGCGCCGCACCTGCGGTCCCTAATCTGCAGGTGCGAAAATACCAGAAACAGCAATATCAGCTGCTACAACAAAATTTCAATCTCTCCGTTAACCATCCGAAATCGCCCAAAGGCCCCCCGAGACCTCAACCAAAAGCACAAACATAACCCAACACCTTATACAAACTTGTTCCAATCATCAAAATACTTCAAACAACATCAAATCCATCAAAACACCTCGGATTCAAGCCTAAGTTTCTAAAATCTTCCAAATTCCGCTTTTGATCAATAACCCAACCGAACCACGTCAGAATGACCTGAAATTTTGCGCACACATCTCACATGTCACAACGGAACTAGTGAAACTTCTAGAATTCCAGTCCGACCTCCATATCAAAATCTCACATATCAACCGGAAGACGCCGAAATCTCAATTTCGCCAATTCAAGCCTAAACCTTCCACAGACTTCCAAAAAGCATTCCGATCACGCTACTAAGTCCCAAATCACCTAACGGAGCTAACCAAATCATAAGAATTTCGATCCGAGATCGTTGTCACACCTCCTTTCGGCGCTGCCTCTCCCCGCGAAGGGCGTGGCAGAAGGAGTTTCTTCCAATTAAAGGACAA